>ML681991.1:47523210-47540742 GCA_007922195.1 Podocnemis expansa
TAGCAGGTTCACAGTGTGAACCTGCTATTTCGTTTCCCGTTTTTTTTCTTATTTCGAAATAACATTCTGTTAATTCGAAGTATGTTATTTCAAAATAAGGTGTTATTTTGAAACAAGTTGTTTCGACACAACTTGTTTCGAAATAACCCTGTGTGTGTGAACACAGCCATAGTCTCGATTAAATCCTGCTTTCACAGAATTTAGCTTGCATATTAATTCGAGTTCAGCTATTTCTCTTTGAAGTCTTGATGTCCCAGCCACATCTCTGACGACGGTTGTTAACAAATCATTCATCGAGTGATTAGAAAGATGGAAGTGCTCAGCAACTGGTTTCTTTGTTCTTTGATTTCTGGTATCAGCTCTGTGCTCATTCAGTCTCTTACGGAGCGATCATTCTGTTTGTCCAATATATAAGGTGTTGGGGCATTTCACAGGTCCTGTTGTTTTGAAATAAAACTCTCATCTGAACACAGCCTTAGAGTTTCAATTCAAATTAGTGAATTCAAATTAGTCAATTCGAACTAATAATTATTGATTTGAATTCAGTCATTTCAGATTGACATGGTCACACTAGAAAATCCAAACAGAATTGGCACGTCCATGAACAGGACTTGCTAGTTCAAATTAAGTAGGGGGCGCTATTGTATAGGGAAACTCAAGCTGTGGCTAATTTGAATTAACAGTGAGTTCGAATTGACATGGCCACACTGGGTCAATTCGAATTACTCAATTCGAATTGACCCTGACTTGGAAGTCAAATGAGGTTTGACCAATTTGAAGTGAGCTTTCATCAATTTGAACTGAGGAGTTCCTTATTTCGAATTGAGGAAATCCACTATGTCCATGCACTTAATAGAATTCAGATTGATGACAGTCATTTCAAATTCAGCTCTAAGTGTAGACATACCCATACAGATTGAGCTGTGTGTGCTCTCTGCATCCTTCTGAGAGTGGGGGACAGGGCTCCAGTGCCCTCTAGACTGGAACTGATGCTGAATGGGGTATAGAGATTTTTGGCTCTAGAGCAGCTGTTCAACCTAACTCCCCTTAGGCAGGGCACTGAAAAGGACTGTGTGTGTGTGTGTGCATGTGCGTGCGTGCGTGCAGGAGTTGTGTCCCAGGGGAAGTTCAGTTTTCTCTGAAATTTGCAAGTAAGTGGCCCAGTGTTGGGAGTAGGAGTTTGCTCTAGTCTGGACTGAATTTCATTTTGCTGAGTTATAACCAAGTAAGAGACTGTCAGATGAGGTTTTTTTTGGTCTTTGCAGATGTACTACAGCTAGAGTAGTGGTTTTCAATTGGGGTGCCATGAGAACTGTCCAAGTTTGCCTGGAAATTTTGTAGAAAGGTAATGAAAATCAGTGTAAAACAAACATCTTAAACAATATTTTATCCAACCAAAATTACAACTTCTAAAACTCGTGAAGATTAATCATCAGATTAAAAGCAAGGTATTGGTCTTTTGAGTCTAAAATGTGAGCATGCTAAATACAGGAAACAAAGGGCAAAATGGAGATGATGAGTATCTTCTTTTTCAGTCAATTTGAAACATTACTTCATTTGATCCTCTTTAGCTTGTTGTATGCACTGTATTGCAAACCTCTCTAGTAAGACTATAACTGTAGTAAAGACAAGTAAATGTGATGCTTATGAGCATTCAAATAATGGGTGGGCCATGGAATTATTTGTCTTATTGAAGAGTGCCATGTAACTGAAAAGTTCTTCTTCGAGCGCTGCTCAGATGCAGTCAGTAATAGGTATCTCCGTGCCGGAGCACCAGATTGGTCAGAAAACCTTTGTCCTAGCCTGTCAGGAGAGGTCAGGCAGCCACCGCCGCCCACACCACCCAGTGGCTATATATATATGGCCGCCTTCCCAACCCCTCCCCAGTTTCATTTCTTCTGCCTTGCACATCGGATCTGGAACATCCGCTTCTTGTGAACACAAGCAGCCTGTCCGCCTTCTATGAGCTTTTCACCCGACTGGGAGCAACTTTTTGTGGACATAGTTCCACCACAGGGATCCTCCACTTTCGGGCCAGAACATCAGGATTCGTCCATCACCACACCAGGGTTTAAACCCTGCTCCGAGTGCGGCAAGGCCTTCCTGCAGGATGACCCCCACGTGAAGTGCCTCCGGTGCCTAGGTGAAGGCCTCCTGGTCTTCACCTGTTCCCTATGCATGTCCTTTAAACCTCTGACAATCAAGGAGAGGGAACAAAGGTGCCGTGCCTTAGCCTCTGAACAGGCTTAGCACTCCTCACCTGAGGCTTTGGGTTCCTGCCTGGCACAAGACTTGGCTTGGCACTGGAGCCGGCCTGGCACCGTGCTGTCGGTGGCCACAGGAGGACGAGCTCGTTACCAACTCCGGTACCTTGGTGCTGACGCAGCACATCGGCTCCTCGGCACTGCTCGAGGTCACCTCCAGCGCTGCAGTCCTGGCGCAGCCTGGTACTGTCGGTGCAGGGCTCGCCCGGCACTGATCACAGTCACCTCCGGCACCTCAGGCTCGTCACAGCCCGGTATCAATGGTACAGGACCCATCTCAGTAGGGCAGTCCTGTCTCCCCTGTTAAGGGCTCACTGCGGGCTCGTTCAGGGTCGCTCCCGATAGCAACGACCCCGGAGACGGTGGAGGCTGCTCGAGCACTGCTCCTGCTACCCACACCACCTTCCCCGACACCAGTTAGGAGGGGCAAGCCGGCCTTCATATCTAAGGCCTGGGTACATCACGGACAACACCGCTCTCCCTCCCCTCAAGCCCCACCACCTATTACTTCATTGGGCCTCGGTACCATAGAGTGATCGCTGCGGCAACATATAACCTTGCCATCACCGATACCGCCTCAAGAATCGGGGGTGTACTTCCCCCTGTTCAAGCCCTGGGGAAGGCCGATCAAAGGGCTCTAAGCAGCCTCGGTGCTGCGCCTTGGCGCCGTCACCTTTCTGCTTCTGCATCCATGAATGGTCCTCTCACAAGACACCTTCCCCCTTAACTCTGCGACGGGCACCTGGTACCACTTTGTACCCGGCACCGGGCTCATACACAGACAACCTATCGGCGCACTTCGATCTTTTGTACCGCACCACAGCCCATTTGGGGATGGAGGTTCAATCCTCTGAACCTCCCTCGGGTACCCTGTTCAGGCCAGTCTTCTCAGCAGAGTCGCTTACAGTCTCCCTATACCCAAGTGTTTGGGACCTTACCTTCTCCCAATGGCAGAACCCGGGTTCCATCTCCCTGGTGTCAGACACGGCGGGTCTTAAATATAGAGTTCCTGAATCAGAGTTTCCCCTTCTCACCGACCACCCAATCCCTCCTAGGGACGTGGTACAGATGGCGCTAGGCCCTGATGAACCTTCTAGCGACCCCCTCCCTGCTTTGAGAGAAGCTAGGGAATTTGATCTCCTGGCATGTAAGGTCTACTTCTCTTCAGAACAGCCAGCCCCTGACCAGCAGATACATGCTAGATGTGTGGGAATCGGTCACAAAATTTAGACATTTGCTCCCATCAGAGGCCAAGGAGGATTATGATGCATTCCTGGAAGAGGGAAGAATAATCTCCCAGGATCTTCTACTCTCAGCCTGGGACATGGTAGATACTGCAGCCCGCACAATGGCCTCAGCTGTAACCATCTGTCAAGTGGCTTGGCTTAGGGAAGCCAGGGTACCACCCGCTGTGCAGCAGGTGGCACTTGATCTGCCCTTTGGGGGTGATGCCTTGTTCCCCCCCCCCCCGAGACCTTGATCATTTTGGGTACCGCATGGGACCCTATGGAAGAGGTAAAATACCTTGATCTTCTCCCATCGGGGCCCTTTCCTCGCCCTACATAAGTCAAATGGGGCTGAAAACACTCCTCCCACCCTCCTCCCGGAGAGCATGAGCAGGGACTCAGTCCCTCCCCACCACCCTCTCATTTCAAATTCTGGGGGCTTCTCGGAGGATCTTTTCTCCCTCCCCTTCCCTGCAAGGAAGGGGAGCCTATCCCTATTAACCTGTAACTGCCTACTGTGGTTCCCATAACATCTGGGACATAACCATGGCTTCGATCTGCCATCGGAGAACGTAGATAACACCTCTTCCCCTCCCTCCCTTTAGTGATAGAATAGGGAACCCCTGAGGGCCATCATACCCTCCTCCCCACCCCCACGTCAACATCACAGACAGGGGTGAGCCAGTCCTTGGCCTTGCTCCTCTGATCTTATGGAAGACACGGCCCATGTAACCAAAGCCCCTCTCAGTTATCAAGGGTCCACCCGAAACTGCGGCCATTGCCGCAGACAATTCTCAGTTCATTGCTACCCTTGGGGCTGTCATTGGAGAAGAAAAGGGATAAAGAATACGGGAAGGGAACAAGGAAGCCCCCCCCCATGCCCTTCAGGTACTATCTTGACCAATGATTCCTTCTGCTCTCATAGGCGTTAAGGCCTCTAAGGGTGCTAAGCTGAAGGACGCATCACCTAGTAGCTCTAGCCACAACTACAGACACTCCTAGTATGAGGGGACACATGTGCCCAACAGGATGCTCGTGAAACCCTTCGCCTGCCTACTGCCTGCCCCACATCAGGTAGGATCTGCTTCCGCACCCAAAATGAGAAGGGATGCCTTGGGCATCTCCCCACCCCAAGAAAACCATTTAGTGCGTGCGTTTAAGTCGGTCCCAATAGGCCCTCAGCCACCTCTACAGTATTGTAAGCCTTTTCTTTACCCCACCTTTTAGGTGGAATTACAATATTTGGTACTCTCTACTGCATGCGGTTCTATGCTGGCCGGGAGACCAAGGCAGAACTGTTCACGAATCTTTATCTTGCTCCTCGGTTCCACCCCCCCCTTGGGGAGGAAAACAACCGGTGGTGAACAACAGTTTCTCCTGCTTCACTGGGACGGCCCCATATCTAACCAGAATATCCCTGATTGTGGGTCCCTGTTTAGGCCCCACCCTCTCAGGAAGGTGGTGGTGATACCCTCCCTACCTCCCCTCTCTATCCACTCCTGAAGTGACAGCTTCTATATCCCTGACCTGGAATCAGCCAGGTCAGTGGGACCCATAGGAAAAGAGGCAATGCCTTTTCCCCAGTCACTTGGACAGAGGTGAAAGGAAACTCACCCTAGGCCTCCCAACTAACTTTTAGCCAAGCCTGTGGCGCTAGCTTGTTGACAAACTTCCTGCACACTGTTAGGCTCCATGCATGGCTGTCACCCAACTGGGGTATACATAAATGGCTCACCCTAGGGTGACTTTGGAACCATGATTATCCAGGTCTGGCCCTGGGACACTATCACCTGGGCGTCTGGCGGATATATCTCACCTTCCTTAGTGGGACCTGAAGGCCGAAAACCGTTGGGTAGTCTCTGCATGATACCTTCGCCATAGGCAACTGCTACGGGCTGATGTTTTCCCCACTCACTTGATGGAGCTCAAGTCAACCAAAAACCTGATTTCTGATCTGCACGGAAACTTGGAAATTTGTTTTTTCCCCATGGTGGAAACCTATCCTAGATAAGATCGGAAGATAGGGATAAGCCGCCCTTGTCGGAATTTTTCTAAAATCCAAGGTACTCTTGCAGAACCGCGGTCTGCGCCCTGTGAGTACCATATCCTTCCCAGGTGGTCTTTGGAGGAGACTATCCACTCCTTCCATAACCTATATCATTTGGAAGGGTTGTTCCTCTCCTAACGAGTCCTTTAACTTCGACGCACACATAGGTGCAGCGTAGTTAGGGGCGGGTATCGCTCCTGGCGGTGCCTTCAGGCACACAAGGTCTTTTAAATCACTGCAATTCTAACCCCATAGGCCTTCTGGTTGTCACAACTAAGTATCCAGTCGGTGGCATTGCATTTCCGTTGCCCTTGTGTCCCCTCCCCCCCCGTTCTCCAGGCGGTCTTTCCGGTAGTGGAATCCTGAGGTAGAACATAAAGGGACAAGAGGAGGGTCTACTTCCATGAGTCTTCATAGGAATACCAAGGCCAACAGCACTTCTTAAGGCCCACCATGTCGCCTTGCAGGCACCTAGTGGGTCTGAAATGTTCCTTCCAAATGGTAGAAATCTTCTGAGTCTTTACACTGTAACGCTGCTGGAGGCCTGCGTCACATCCTCCTGGCCCAGGGACATCTTGACTGATATGCCATGTGGCACTCATCGCACCACCCCCCTGGCCTTTTCTTTTCTTTTCACATTAACCAGTGCGAAGTATCTCCCCTTAGATCCTTCTCACCTGAATTCAGTAGTCCTTGCTTCCTTGCGTGTTGCCAGGTATTCCAAATTCACACACCCCTTTGGGTATGTGTCTTTGGGTCTTTACATGGCTGGTTGGAGGGATAACATTTATCCCTTCTATTGTTATCTGTGTAGGCTGCAGCTGTCATGGCCAGCTCGGTAACCCTAAAGCTTCTAGAGCTCTTTCGTAAGGTTCACAGTGAAGTGTTCTGTGGCCAGGAATTATCCCTCTGGCCCTCAGACCTCGAGCTATATCCACAGGTAGAGCAAACAAACGCATCTTACTCCATGCTAGTCATGTTGCGTTGATTCAGACTCTGAGTTAAGGTGATCTCAGTCCGTCCGGCCCACGCACACTTTGCCTCAGCTGGATTGGACCTACTCCCTGCTTTGGGTTGGCCCCACAGTTGTATGTTCTCCATTGTCAGGTCATGAGCCCTAGTTGGTCTCCTGTCTGCTATTAGAACCTTGTTCGCTCAGCTGTTTTCCGTCTGGGGTGTTTTGCTGTGCTGAAGGCAGAAGAACCAACTCCACCCGCCATCCATCAGCATGGCTAGTAGTCACCTATTACTGAATGCATCTGAGGAGTGCTCAAAGAAGAACGGTGGGTTCCTCACCAGTAACTGTCCTTCTTCGAGGTGGGCTGCTTGGATCCATTCAGGTCCCTCCCCTCCATCCCCGCATCTGGAGTTGGCGACTCCGAGGAACTGAGCAGGGGTCAGGAGGCAGCCATATATATAGCCACGGGGTGGCATGGGGGGGGGGGCTGCCTGCCCTCTCCTGACAGACTAGGGCAAAGGTTTTCCACCCAATCCAGCGCTCCGGCACGGAGACACCTATTACTGAATAGATCTGAGCAGCCCATCTTGAAAAAGGATGGTTACTGGTGAGTAACCCACTGTTTGGGAACCACTGACCTTCAGGGAAAGAGAACTAACTTTGTTTAGCTAAAAGCATAATTTAACACCTGACATTTCAAATGTTTCAACTGTTTGTCCTTCTTAACTGTCAATATAAACTATCTAAATGAACACATTCCTGTGAATGGTAGGAGTTCTGGGATTAAATGTGTCTCAGAACCAGGGTGGACTCTGCAGTGCAGATATCCCCTGTGTGACCTTGGAGAAGCCACTCCATGTCTTTGTGCCTGGCTTGCACGCACTTTAACATGAGGTTAAAATCCCACCTCCTGTGGATATAGGGCCTGAAGCACAACTGGGAGGAAGGCCACAATAGGATTTACTGGATGTCCAAGACAATGTAGATGGGCCACAGAGCTATGTTGCAGCAAATAACGATCTTCCTGGTGCCACTGTTGGCCCAGCAATTGTAGTTCTCAAGTGGTTTCCCACTGTAGTGCTTGCAGGCTGTGAGCTGGAAGGGTATGAAGGTCTCATGCATGACCTGGCTGGGTTTGATTTCATGGGCTTCCCCTCCCTTATCAGTGCAGATGGCTCTGATGTCATCACTGTTCCTGTGGATGAAGGTTTTCCTCTCCTTGCAGACTTTTGGCCCAGTTGGGTCCCTCTTCCTGTCCCCCTTCAACATGATGCAAATTTGGACATAGCAGTAGTGATTCTCATGACCCTTGGGGTTCCTGTCAAAGGGCTTGGAGAGGAACCACTCATACTGAGCTTGGCTGGCTGTGGCTCTCAGTAATGCCAGCACAGCAACCAGCATGAAGAGCAGCAGTCAAGTTATCTGGAAAGCCAAAGAGGTTGTCCTGGGGAAACAGTGAAAGATAAGAATATCAGAGCTTCCACACAGTGTCAGACCATGGTTGAGTCAAGTCAGAACCCTGTCTCTGTTTCTGGCCCATACTAGAACTTCCAGCAGAGTGGACAAAATGGGGCAATTAGGGAGTGTTCCGCCAGCATCCTCCACTCCTGGCTTCTGGTAATGGGAGTTTAATGGATACCTAGAATGCAGAGTTAAATCTTGGCTAGTAGCCATGGATGGATCTATCTTCCCATGAACAAAGATAGTTCTGTCTCTGAACCCAGAATGGTTTAGGCATTCACAGCATTCCTGAACAAAATTTTCCAACGATCGGTCATACACAGTGTGGAAAAGTACTTCCTCTTGTTTATATTAAACGTGTTGTCTATTAATTTCATTGGGTGCCCTTGTTTTTTGTATTGTATATATGGGTAAAAAAAGACTTCTCTATCCTTTTTTCACACCATTCATAATTTTATGGACCTGTATCATATCTCTAAGCCAGGGGTGTCAAATTCATTTGCAATGGTGTGTCAGATTTGATTTTAATGTACTTCAAGTGGGTTGTACATATCATAAATCAAAATACTACAGCATTCTTGCAGCATCATAGATCACTGTGTATGCAAAACTGCACTTCATGATGTCACTTTCTCTCTTTCTGTTAGGGAGATAGTGTGGTCTCACAGAGCACAGTCTCACATACCCAGTGCTCCATGATGTCATGAGACCTGACACTCTCACAGCATTGTGGAGCATCAAGTATGCTAGACATACTCTTTCACTGTCGGTTAGGATGAGAGTGTGCTCCCATGGACAGTTGGAAGAGGTTCATGGGCTGCATTTGGCCCATGTGCAGCATTTTTTACACCCCTCCTCTAAGTGGTCTAAAATCAATAGGGTAATGCAGCCTGCATGAAAATTTGCTGTGCTTCCTGCTGAGACTGACTAGGGTCATGACCCAAATGAAGGGATTCCCCAGATCCAGCCCCATAACTGAACAGAACAGCCAAGCTCAGGGTGCCCGTGTTTTTCAATTTTGTACAGAGTTAAGGGTCAGACTTGAGCCGTGATTAGCACCACAGAGTCTCACCCTGCCCACCCACTTCAGAGGACCAGACACATACTAATCCTTTGGGGGGAGCAAAGCTGAAAGTGATGTGAGACAGAGAGTTAATCTCTCGCAATAGGAATGGAACATGTCCCAGGCTCACACCCCACAGGATTAACACTGGGAATTGCAAAGTGGGCTCAGCTAACCAGGACTGGAGTAACTCCAGGGGTGTTGTTATGGCCATGGCCAAGCTGGCTGGGCCCAGGGGGATCTGGGGCAGACCAGGCTGGCTGGATACACAGTTCAGTTGGATGTGGGGTTTCGTTTCTGTCTTCCCAGGGAGCACCTGGCTCTGGGCTGCATTCCCAGCCCCACCCCCAACTGACATCAGCTATTGGGCCCTGCTAGTCCCACACCGCCTACCCCTGCACCAGCTCCTGTCACATTAACAGTGCAGTGTCCTCTGGTGCTCAGGAGCTTGGGGTCTCAGCAAGAGCAAGCCAGAAACTGGGTCAGATGTGGCCCTAATGGAGCTGCTGTCAATCCCTTGGCCTGGACCTGTCCCAGATCAGCCCAGGAAGGTAGTGAAGCCTCACAGCCCCAGCCCTTGACTGGTTGTCAGTTGGTGGATGGGATGTCCCTGATCTCTGTGGTCTGGGATGGACTGTTCGCCCTGGGATGATGTGGAAAGCCCTGCACTCAGAGGAAGTTTCACAAGCTGGGTTGGGGCAATGGGTTAACGGATGGTGACTTCATTGGCCAATGGGATGTGCCAAGAACTTCAGGGTCTCCACTGTCAGCCACTGCTTTCTGCTCCCTGGGATGTCATTATGGTATTGGGGGTGTGGGGCACTAAGGGGGGGGGATACTGCCCGGTTAACAATATGATATAGATTTGGGAAAAGGCTCGTCAATGTGAGTGGTGGTATCAGGAGCTTACTGTGCAAGACATGGACGTGAATAGTCCAGCTTTGCTCAGCACATGTGTGACCTCAGCTGGCATGCAGGGGTCCCCAGTTGTGGGTGTCGCACCTTGGGAGTGATGTGGGAGGAATCAGAAGAAGTCCAGAGGGGAGCAACAAAAAGGAGCAAAGGTTCAGAAAACCTGTCCTGTTAGGAACGGTTCAAAAAACTGGGCAGGTTCCATCTGGAGAAAAGAAAACAGAATGAGAACCTGAGAACTCTCAAATATCGTAAGAGCTTGTGTAAAGAGGGATGGAATCAGTGGTTCTCCATCTCTGGCAAGGCAAGACGCAAGGGGTTTCATATGTCATAAGGGAAAGGAGGTTAGCTATAAGGGAAAGCTTGCTTCTTCTCAGGAGAGTGACACATTGTAACAGGCACAGGAGGCCACAGAGTCCCTGATGGTGTTAGTCTGTTAAAAAGAAGTTTGAAAGCCTCCTGTCAGGGCCAGTTTACGGTTACTGGGTCCTGCCCCAGTGCAGGGAGCTAGACTTGATGGTGTTCAGCCCCATGTTTCTGTGCTTCTATGGCTCTACAGTCCTTTGGGACAGAGCCCCAAAGACAAGAAAGTCTTTGACTGCAAGCACATAAGCCATTGTGTGGCAAACTGCAGATGAAACTTCTTTGCCCCCAGATTCTCCTTCCTGATACACATCCACAACCACCAGCATCTGGGGCCCCAGAAACACACATTTCCTGCACCCTGTTCCCCAGTGTCCACTGACCCACCCACAGGGCCATCCCTAGGGGGGAGCGGGGACCAGGGCGAATCTGTTTGTGTGGGGCCCCCCCATTTTAAACTTTGCAGTGCAATGTTCCCTCTAAGCTAGTGGTTCCCAACCTGTGGTCCGGGGACACCCAGAGGTCCACAGACACTTTGCAGGGGGTCTGCAGAGCCTCTCGCTATCTGGGGCTGGAATCCAGCTACAGCCCTGATGCTCCCTGCCAGGGCTGCCTTTCCCCGTCTGCGGCTGTATCCTGGCAGGGGAATGGAGCCACAGCAGCTCCCAAGCAGGGACAAGGACAGGGGACCACAGCTGCCGCGGCTCAGCTCCCCGGTGGCGCAGGCAATGGTGGTGGCAGCGCTATTCACCAGCTGTCCCACTGGCCCATGCAGGCCAGATTACATAATCAGCCGGGGAGGTCTGCAAAGATTTTTTTTTTTTTTGTTACAAAGAGGTCCCCAGCCTGAAAAAGGTTGGGAACCACTGCTCTAAGCTGATGATGCAGCTGAGCAATTTCCCTGCTGGTTCTCCAGACCCCAACAGGCTTCTTCCCTGCTGCCCGCTGGCTCCCCAATAACTTGTGCACCCATAACTTGTTCAGCTGCATCATCAGCTTAGAGGGAACACTGGGCAGTGTCAATTTTTCTTTAATAAAATCATAAATTTCTAGCCCTCAGGCTAAAAAGTTGCAGCGAGAAGCAGAAAAACATGACCTGACTTTATCCTAAAGGCTCAAAACCCAGAAGTCAGAGAAAATAGCTCCCCCCCCATTTATTATTTCTTTAAACATCTCTTTATTATTAAGTGAGTTTTAATGATATATTTAAGCCAGACTAGTGACTATTTTTGATGTTTAGGGTAGGCAAAACTGAATGTGTCATGGTGATGTTTCATCAGCCTCACAGCCAAGTGGACAGGAGCATCTGGAGGTACTCTTCTTTGTGGTTCTGGTTTTCTGTTCAAGATGGGCACACAATTTTACAAGTTTAATAATTTCTTAGATCAAGTTTTTGTTAAATTGAAAATTCAGAGAGAGAGAGATGCTATTTTTGGATGATATCAAGAAATAAATTCAGGTCCTCTCTCACCTTAAAGCACTGGATTCCAACTGTCTCATGTATGTTATTTCCTTTATGCAGCCTGACTCTCTCCTTTTCCATCTTATTTTAATATATGTATTCATACATTCCTCATTGCTTTGCAGGTGATCTAAGTAATGAGACTCAGGTACTCTTTGAGGATGAGAGGAAGAAACAAGGGACCTTTGGCCTCGTCTCAGATACCCTGATGTAAAACAAACAAGGAGCCTTGTGGCACTTTTAAAAGCTAACGAATAAATAAATTTGTTAGTCTTTAAAAGTGCCACAGGATTCCTTGTTTGTTTTTGCCCACAGTTGCTTTCCTCTTTGCCATGCTTTGGGACTGGTGGTCTGACTGCAATCAATGACAATGGGGCTTATTTACAATGCAGAAGGAAGGACAAAAAACTTCTTTAATGCATTGATTGATGGCCATTAACCCTAAAAACCCAGTATTTCCATATGAGTACTAGCCTGGGGTCTTCTCTCTCAGATATAATAGATCATTATCTGCACAGAGAAGTTTGCTCAAAAAGACATCCCTGAAGACTGAAAACTCTTGTTAAATGTAGAAGGAAAAAGGTTCTTTAATATCTCAAACACTTTCTGGAGATGCTGATGTAAATTCAAAGAGAAGGTCCTGTTTTATAAAGGTTGGGGATGTGACATTCTCCTAACTTTGTCCCCGTTTGCTTGACTGAGGCTGGCTCCATAAGTTTTATCTCAACACTTGCCCTTTCTCTTCCCCTCAGGGAGCAATTGTGGCAAGGTGGCTGCCTGTCTGAATTCTCTTCCCCCTTACCTGACCAGTCAGAGCTGCTCCCTAGTCCCACAGCTTGAAAAAGCTCCCTGCTTCCTTACTCCAGCCAGCTGTGTGGGATCCCCCAAAAGTGCGAGGCCCCCCAAAGCGCGGGGCCTAGAGCGGTTGCCCCTCCTGCCCCCCCTTAAGGACGGCCCTGCCTGCCCAACCGAGGGCAATGCTTGGCTCCAGAGCCCATGGGGCCTGGTCCACCCTTGTAGATAACAGACCTGGATTGCTTTTCCTACTCTGGTTCTCCCATCTGCATCTGGATTGGGGCCAGGTGCCCCTAAAGAGGAGACACCCTTGATTTCAGCACCCAAACTCCTCAGTAAGCCAGATTTCTTGATCTGTGGGCTAATCATGGTCACTGCTCAGTAAAGGGGCCTGGCCCCTAAGCCCCTTCCTTCCCTGGTTCCTTTAAACAGCTTAGTCATAGGTCTAAAAGATCCCCAGGCTTTGAGAGGTACAGACATACAGTGGCACCTATGAGTTCCTGAACACACCAACTTGTTCTGCTCAGGCAGAGAAGGGTTTTATAGCAAGAAGCAGCAAAGAAATAAAAGTGAGCGACAGCTTCCAAGGCACCACCTGGGACAATCATTTCCCCACAGTCTGCTCCCAGTGCCTGATGGCGCAGTTGGAAAAGGTCAGATGTGCTTAGTAATGGGCACTGGAACAACCAGGTGTGTTTGGATCCTGCTCAGACAAGTGAGTGATGGGCTTAAGCTGAGGTTCTCAAAGCCAGTTGTGGGGGGACAAACAGCCAGATTTTCACGTGTCCGTGGCAACTGGGCACAGTTAAATCCCCCTGTAGGTCTCACACAGTTGGGAAAAGGGGAGATATCGAATGTCCCTTTGGTGAATCCTGGCAGGCTTTGCCCAGGAAGGACAGGGAGGGGGCAGGAGAGGACCCATCAACAGGAGAAGGAAAATTAGAGATCAGGAGATGCCCTGCTCCCAGCCTGTGGCCAGCACCTCAGCCCTATAGGACTCTGAAGAAGCGCAGGCACTGAACCTAGGCACAGGTCTCATGGCTCCTGCTGCTCTTGGTCATGCCCCTTTATTTACAGCACTTTCAGATGAAAGAGACCAGCTCCCATGTGGTGAGGTGAAAGTGGGTGATGCTGTCACAGATGTTGCCGTGGGCATGCTTCCTTCCATTGCTGCAGATGGTGCATGCCTAGCTGGTGGAGGCATGGACAAAGATGATCATGGCCTTGGAGACAGGGCAGGTCAGTTCCTGTTGCTGCATTAGTCTGATGTGTTGAGTCAACAACTGCTCGTAGCTGGTGCTTCACTGAGCTGGGCCAGGCCACCAGTCAGCAGGACAAAAGGCATAAAGAACATGGAGTGGGGTTCCCTCTGGGCCATGCCTGAGTTGCTGCAGTGAAGAGACAGGGGAGATGAGTGGAGAAGACTTGTAGCAGGGATCTGCCTCCTTTCTGGAACCTCATTGGGCCAACCCCTCCCATCATTCCCCCCATCCCACTCCAACCCCTACCTCCTCTTCTCCCAGGGCAGTGAGGTGGGACTACTTGGATTCAGAGCAACTACTATTAACCCACCAGACACTGACCCAAATGGTATTAACTGACCCTCAGCAAGTCTAGGGCTCAGATTAAATGCAGGTTTCTATCTATTAGAGGAACGAAATTCTGGAACAGCCTCCAAAGGGTCCTGTGAGGGTGAGAAACCAAGCTGCCTTCAAGACTGAGCTTGATAAGTTTATGGAGGGCATGGAAGGATGGGACAGCCTAGTCTGGCAATTGACTGATCTTTGACTCGTTGTAGTAAATATGCCCAATGGCCTGTGATGGGATTGGGATGTTAAATGCATGGATTGGGGGTCCTGAGTTACTAGAGAATTCATTCCAGGTGTCAGGCTGGTGAGTCTTGCCCATATGCTCAAGGTTTAGCTGATTGCCAGATTTGGGGTCAGGAAGGAATTCTACCCCAAGGCAGATTGGCTGAGGCCTTGTGGGATTCTTTGCCTTCCTCAGCAGCTTTGGGCAGGGATCATTTGCTGGTGGATTCTCTGTGCCTTAACATCTTTAATTCATGATTTCAGAACTTCAGTAACTTAGTCTTAGGTTAGGGGTCTGTTTCAGCAGTGGTTACATGACGTTCTCTTGCCTACATTGTGCAGGAGGTCACTAGATGACCATAACAATCCCTTCTAACCTTAAAGTCTAAGAGTCTCTGGGGCCACACGGGGGCACTTAAGTTGCACAGCCAACACTAGGAAGGGATCCCAAATCTTTTGGGGTGCTTAGGGTACATAAATTGGAGAATCCCTTTCCATCTGTGATGGATTCGGGAGACTCGCTTGGACTAGCCCAGGATGTTGTGGGCTAGGCCTTAATTTCTCTTGCTTTCTGTTCGTGTATTCTGGTGGTGGGACCTGGGTATGTGATTATTAGAAGGACCACTGGAGGACAGATGGGTTCCTCCCAGCCTCACATAAGCAGATTTCATTAGTTCCAAAGTGCTATAGGACTCTTTGTAGATTGTATTAGGACTTTAATCCCCACCCAACTGGATACACAAATTGTGGCAGATTAAGACCAAGGGCTGGTGGTCCCCTGCCCTGAGAAAAAAGACAAAAGACTAGGGGAGGGGTCAAACGATGGGCTGGGGGGAGAAGGGCAGTGCTCTGGTGTGGGGGTCTAAGGGAAGGGATCCCCAGAGAATGGCTCCCCACCCCTCTTGGGGGTTTGCTGCTGTAGCCTCTAGTTAATTTGCTAGCCAGTCTTCCATGCTGTGAACCTGAATGCAAATAAACCTGGCTTCAACACTGGTTGGTAATCACTCATATTGCAGCGGCAGGGTGCATGGCCCATTGGGGCTATGGAGGGATTCCCCAGAACCCTGCAAAGGGGGGCTCCCACAGAGGGAGTCTCTGACAGAGCAGGAGTGCTAAATCCTTCAGAGTCAAATGACAGAGATGAATTTTCAGGTGTGAGCAAAGTCCGGGGTGGCCAATCCCTCCCAAGGCACTTACATCATGTCTGACTGTGCCAAGAAGAGGGTATGTGCTTAGAGACCCAGGAGGATTAGGGCAGACTCCATTGGGGCAGAGTCCTGATTTGCAAGGAGAAGAGAGGACCAGAGCATGATTCCTGTGGGGTTCTGTCACACCATCTACTTCCCATTGCTTACCCCTCACCCCCTTCAACATGCAATTCACCATCAGCTGGCTGATAGACCCTGTTCTGTAACAGAGATTCCCTCAGCCCTCCAGCAGCAAGAATAGAAACCCAAACCTTTCCTCCCTGCTTTCATCAGCTACAGCCTATGTATCTTCTTTCCCACATACAGAGATAAAATCCAGGAGTCCTGGCTCCCTTCTCACACTTTCATTAAACCACAAGATTCTCTTCCCCTCTGACACCAGGGGCTAGAACCCAGGAGTCCTGGCTCCCCTCTTGACCTCTAGCCACTAGACCACTCTCCTTCCCTCAATCGAAATAGACCACACATAGAGTTGGGTTAATAATGTTTTTCTGTAGGTCCAAGCAACTGAAAACAAGATTTGTCTTAGGTCAAAGAACACTCACATTTTTCAAAAAATTTCTCCAAATGAAAAGTCAGCTAAAAAGGAAATGTTCCATTTGGTCCTGTGGTCTCCCTCAGAGACAGATAGGAGGGATGGGCCACTTCAGATGGTTGGAGTCAGAGTCATTCTGTACATCAGACCAGAAGTCAGCGGGCAGAGCATGAAGTATAAAGGAAGACCCAGGAGCTCAATCTGGACCTAATTGATGGAGGGGAAGGATTTCTTTTCATAGCTGAGAAAAGACTGCATCTCTTTGGCTATAAAACTATCTTCATGACAAGTGTGTTTACACAGACTCTAAACCAGCCTGTGAAACATCTATCTTTTTTTCTGCTATGTTTTGAAAAGATGGATAAACATGGTGTGTCCCAGGGGCATTGCTGGATAAGAAAAAAGATCTGGGACACAGGCCCAAGCCCCACCCCCAAATCCCACATGTCTGAAACATGCTGTGTTGGATGCCTTTATATACCTGAAACAATTTAATAGTAATGGAGTTAATTTAAACATGACTACCTGCTGGGCACTTCCTGGTGGTGGTACTGGGGAATTACTCTCAACTGGTCCCTACCAGGTGCTCAGTGCTCTAACTCTTCCATGCTGAACTCTGGTCTTGAGTCCACTTCTAGGACATTAACCCTCTGGCTAAGTCCTCTAAGTCCACCCCTTCCAGTGTGAGGTTCTATGCAAGGGTTGCAGACATGAATTAAAGTCAACTAAAATTAAAGACAAGTCAGTTAGTCACTAAGTAAAGTCAACTTGAGGGTTGCAGGCACTAATTAAAGTCAATGACTAGTGAGCTTCCCCACATTTGGCTGTCTGGGGGAGGGGCCAGGGCCCACACTCTTCTCTGGGCCACAGTTTCCCTCAGTTGTGGCACTGTCTACCACCTCCCACCAGTCTGTGTCTCAGTCTGCTTCCTCCACAGCCTCCAGTCACACACAGACCCTTAATGCTGTGGAATTCAGCTGCTGTTCCTGACACCCTCACCTCTAGATTGCTGCTCCAGCTCCTGCCATCTGCCTCTGGTCTATTGTCTTGGAGTCCCAGCCACAAACCTGGAGGCCTAGGTGTCACAATTCTTGCAGTGGGCAGCATTACAGTCAAGTTAACTGTAGCATAGCCCTCTCAAAGGATGTTTCATCCCTCCTCTGCTACACAATGATGCACTATGAATGTATACACTGATGAGCAGATGGCAGCTCTATCCATCTTCTGCATGAGGAAAGCCACAGACAAGTGTTGGGCTCTAGTGAAGTGTAATGCCCCCAGTCCCGGGAGTTGTATCTTGGCTTGTTGGTAGCTGGTCCTAATGCAGGTGATGATCCATGATGATATCCACTGGGATGACACCAGCTGGCTCCTCTTCTGGTTGATGATGGCCACAAAGAGCTGGGTCGATTGGTCCACTTGATGTA
>ML681991.1:47551141-47628160 GCA_007922195.1 Podocnemis expansa
ACACAGTTTTGTTATTTCGAAACAAGTTATTTCGAAATAACAGGGTTTTTCGAAATAAGTTATTTCGAAATAGCTTCTTTCGAAATAACAAAACTGTGTGTAGACATAGCCAATATGGCTATTCAGATTTTATAGCTGTTTTTAAGAATCAAGTTGATATAGAAAGTTTGGATATACTTGAGGTAGATTGAAAATGACTGTCAGCCTCTTATGAAGTAAACAGGATAGCTCTGAAAGTGGACTGAATTTTACAGCTATCATTACCATTAAAAAACTCTTCTGTTACATGGGCAAATTTTCTCAAATATACTTCTTTGGTTAGATAAGTTTGAAATGGGTTGTGCCATTTAGGATGTGGAGTAAGTTTATTAAGCCAAATTTTGGGTCATTTGTACTTTCTGAGATACAACCTCCTTTAAAAAAAAAAAGCTTTACTTAATAAGCGCAGCTAGTTCGAACTAAAAGTTAGTTCACACTAAGGCTATGTCCACACGTAGATGCTTATTTTGAAACAAGTTAATTCAAAATAAGCTAATTCGAAATAAAAACATTATTTCAAATTAACTTAAATCAAAATAAGCAAAAACCTCAAATTGAAATAGCAAGTCCAGACACTTCTTCTCCACCCCCTTCAGTATTTGTATGCACGCCCTGGCCCCTCTTCTCTGGTGGTAGACACTGTGAATCAGTGGGAGCACCAGGGTCAACCAGCTTCGACCCCCAAAGAGTAAGGAGGCGAAAACCCTCGATATGTTTGGGAGAAATATTTATTCTACTTCGACCATGCAGCTCAGAGTAACGAATCGCCAAGCTCTCCTAGGGAGACACAATTATAACCTTTGGGACTCCCTAGCACATTTTGCTGAGAGCCTTTCATTGGATCATCGTGTAGATTTTGATACCATCTGGGACGAGGGCCTGGCTGTGGCAAGGGTGGCTCTGCAAGCTTTTTGGGATGCCGCTGACTCAGCAGGCAGAACCATCGCTTCTGCAATTAGTCTGTGCAGAGCAGCATGGCTGCAGGCATCTGGCCTGCCCCCATCAGTCCAACAGTCCTTCCAAGACCTGCCCTTCGATGGTACTGCTCTCTTCTCTGACCAGACTGACACTACACTTCATGGTCTAAAGTATTCTACTACAACCCTTTGATCCTCGGGACTGTTCTCGCCTCAGTCACCTCGCCACCCATACAGACATCAAGCTTCTCAGGTTCTCCCTCAGCCCAGGCAACCATTTGGCAACACAGCTGCTAGGCAGAGGGACAGAGACAGGGGGAGGGCCCCCAGGAGTAGGCACAATAACTCCCTGCGCAGGGTCTCTTGGTCCAAATGGTTCCGCACCAGCAACCAAGGGCGATGGTTTTGACGGGGATGCCCGAGGGCGTCGGACCAAGTATTTCTCTTCAGGATCCTTCCAGCCCCCCTCCCCTGCCTTCCTAAACAGACTTTCCCTTTTTTATTCCCAGTGGGCCTCCATCACCATGGATCATTGGGTTTTGAGAACAGTTCAGGATGGTTACTCACTACAGTTCCGTGCAAGACCCCCCAACCACCCTCCCCCTCCCCAGTCCCTTTTCAGGGACACCTCTCACAAACAGTGCCTGGACCAAGGGGTGGACAAACTGTTAGTGCTGGGTGCTGTAGAGGAAGTCCCAAAGGGGGAGGAAGGAGAGAGGTTCTATTCCTGCTATTTTGTGATCCCCAAATCAAACGGCAGCTTAAGGCCCATTCTCAATTTCCGCGGCCTAAACAAGTTTCTAAGAAGACTAAAATTCCGGATGGTAACCCTCAATCATATCATCCCTTCACTGGATCCTTGAGATTGGTTCACCGCCCTTGACTTGCAGGACGCTTACTTTCACATGGCAATGAAACCTCAACACAGGCGGTTCTTGCGCTTTGTAAGGGGACCCCGCCATCTACAGTTTACTGCTCTCTGTTTGAGGTTTCGGAAGGGCCTGGAGCATGTCTTTCCCACCGGTTAAGGTGCTGTCCCCTCAATGGGACTTAAATTTGGTTCTCTGAGTGTTGATCGGCCCTCTGTTCGAGCCCTTGGCCACTTGCCCATTGCTGACTTTTTCTCAGAAGTTAGTGTTTCTGGTGACCATCATTTCCACGAGGAGGGTTTTGGAATTTAGAGCCCTCTCTTCTGAGCCCCTGTACACCATCTTCTTCAAGGACAAAGTGCAGTTGAGACCTCACCTGGCATTCCTCCCAAAGGTGGTTTTGGACTTCTACCTCAACCAGGACATTTTTCTCCCTGTGTTCTTCCCCAAGCCTCATGCAATGAGTGAACAGAGGAGGTGTCACATGCTGGATGTTAGGAGGGCTCTCGCTTTCTATGTTGAGAGGATGAAGCCCTTTAGGAGGTCTACGCAACTCTTCATAGCGGTAGCAGACCGGGTGAAGGGCAGCCCAGTTTCATCCCTAATGATATCTCCCTGGATCTCATCCTGTATTAAAGTCTGCTACCGGGTGGCAGACATTCCACTGCCAGAGTCGGTTAAGGCCCACTCGACCAGGGCTCATGCCTTGTCGGCAGCCTTCCTTGCGAGAGTGCCTATTCGGGACATCTGCCGAGTGGCAACGTGGTCCTCGGTCCTCACCTTTGCCTCCCACTATGCCATTGTGCAGCAGGCTACGGATGATGCGGCTTTTGGCAATGCTTTCTTACATTCCAGCATCTTGTAACTCTGCCTGCCATCTGTTGTAAGGCTTGTAGTCTACCCAAGGTAGAATGTATGTGAGCAGCTGCTCGAAGAAGAAAAAGGACAGTTACTTACCTTTAACTACTGTTCTTCGAGATGCGCTGCTTGCTTCCATTCCATACCCACCCACCGTTCCTGCTTCTGGAGTTAGCAGAAAGAAGGAACTGAGGGATTACCAGACCAGTGGCAGCAGTTAGACTGGGTGGCATGTGCACTACTCCAGGGGACTCCACTGCTGGTCCTACAGAGCGGGCTGAGGGCAAAAAAGTTTCCAGTGGCCGTGCATGCTGGCACATGCAACCCAAGTTGAAATGGAAGTGAGCAGCGCATCTCGAAGAACAGTAGTTACAGCTAAGTAACTGTCCTTTATCTGTTCTGCCACCCCCTAGCCTGTCATTCCCCATTTTGTAGCTCTGTATTTGGTTTTTCCTTCCTTAGTTAAGAACTTTGTCTTTGTCTTTAAGGAATTTAATCTTGCTGCTGTCAGACCAATTGTCCAGTGTGGCAAGGTTATTTTGAATTCTCTGGTCTCCAAAGTGCTGGCAACTCTTCCTAGTAAGTTATCAAGTGTCAGTTTGATATTGCACTTCATTCTCCAAATCACTAATGAAAATATTGATAAGTGTATGATCTGGGGCTGCAGGACTCCATTAGTGTGCTATTATATCTCCCAATTAGAGAGAGAAGCATTAATAGCTATTCTTATGGTTTTCAGCACTGTTTGGGCTTCAAGAGACAAATAGTGAGGTCTGTTTACCCTGCATCCCAGCAACACAAACACCCAGCCACTCTATGTTTGAATTCGTGTATTTTATTGCAGAGATTAGGAAGAGAATCCAATTTAGAAACCACTACCACATGTCAGCCTGAGACAAGCATTTCCTCACATTACCTGAAGCAACACAGGAGGGGTTAACTATATGGTGCAAAGAGCACGGGGGGGGGGAGGAGGAGGGGGAAGTGTGGTGGTAGGGTGGCTGTACCATATAATGGGAAACCAGGCAGCAGAGGGTAGGGGCAGAGAATCGTGACAATACTGTACAGTGGGCACTGGGGCAGCACAGGTTTGGGGTCTATATTGTGTAACAGACTTCAAGAGAGGCAGGAGCAGAAGCCCTGGTAAATGGGAGCGGTCCCTTGTTATTCCAATAGGTCTGGCTCTCAGCAAAGTGGACGGGACGTCCTTTTTCGTCACAGCTGATAATGATCTTTCGGAAGGCTTTGTGGGCCCGGTACTTGCAGTTGTTGATTGGCTTCCCACCATGCTGCTTGCAGATGGTAAGCTGAAACTTTATGAGGCTCCGACGCATGTTTTTATAGGCTTCGCCTCCCTGTTCAGTACAGATGGCTTTAATGTCATTCCTGTTCCCATGGATGAAGGTGTTCTTTCTCTTGCAGACTTTTGGCTTTGTTGGGTCCCTGTTCAGCACGTTTCTCATTTTTGTATAGCAGTAGCGATCGTCACGGCTCGAGGGTTTCCCATCAAAGTGCTGGAGGAGGAAACGCTTGTACTCCTCTTCATTGGCTGAGGTACTCAGTAGCATCAGTACAGCAGCCAATAGGAAGAACACAAGGTAGGTGCCTTGGAGAGCCATGGCTGCAGCCAGATTGTCCTGGGGACACAGTGAGAGATAAGAACATCAGAGCTGCCACACAGGGTCAGACCATGGTGCTGGCAGCCAAGAATCCTATCTCTGTCCCTGGCCTATACCAGAGCTTCTGACAGAGTGAACAATACAGGACACTGTGGGAGTGATCCACCTGTGTCCTCTACTCACAGCTTCTGGCAGTTGGAGGCTTATGGACATCCAAAGTCGGGGCTTGAATCCCTGTCTATCTTAGCCAGACACATCCTCCCATGAACTTAACTAGTTCTCTCTTGAAGCCAGTTATGGTTTTGGTCTTCGCAGCATTTCTGGGCAATGATTTTCACAAGTGAATCATACACCATGTGACAAAGTTTTTCATTTTGAAAAATGATTTTAAAAATATATTTTGGGGGTACGTGTGACATGCCTGTTTTTGGCATGAGATGCTGAGGGAGGAAGAAAAAAAGAAATTAAAGAAAAGAGAAAATATTGAAAAGTGAGAAAACTTAATTTGAAAGAAAGCAACAACCGAGACTGTATCAGAACACAGGGGTTTAAAATAAAGGTTAGTTTGAAGGACAGAGAAAGAAAAAAGGAAAAAATAGAGAAAAGTTAAATTGAAAATTTTTATTCTTTAATTAAAGAATTATTTGTTTGAGGGAAAAAATAAGTGGGAAGGAAAAAGAAACTGAAGAAAAATATAAAATTAAAAAGAAAAAATGGGCTACTTTAAAATTAACAAATTAATGTTACAATTATAAATTTCTCTGCTGATTTAAAGTTTTTAAAGCTGAGCCTAGAAAAAGACACAAAAGAGGAAAAATAGAAAGTGGGTAGTTTGAAATTCAAGATTTTTTTTTTTTTTGCAAAATATGGAGGCAAATGACAGAATGTGTTTTAAAGGCTTCTGAAATAAAGAGGCAATGAAGGGTAAAGAAAAAGGTTTATGAAATGGTTTTAAACAAAAGAGATCAAATGAAAGAAAAAAGTCTTTTTTTTTACTGACAAATTCCAAAGTGTGTCCATGTCAGTCTAGAGCAGTGGTTCCCAGACTTTTCTCTGACGTGGCACACCTTGATACCTTCAAATTTTTTGAGGCACACCACAATTTAAAAACTCATGAATATTCAAATTAACTTAGATTATGTATGAATATTCATGAACCATGGCACTGTGTTTCGGAAATGCTGCTACGTGGGGTAGTAGGGGTGGCAAAACACGGGAGGGCAGGAGTCACGTGCAGTGGCAGGAGTGAGTGTGGGGAGCAGAGCAGGGCAGGGGTGGCAAAAGAGGACAAGGGCAGCCATGTAGGGAACAGCACAAGGGTGGCAAGAGAGAAGAGAGGAAGGGCGAACAGGAGTGGCTTTGTGGGGAAGCAGGGGCGAACCTGGGAAGTGGGAAGGTAGGGCAGGGGGGCATCCGCAGCACCCACTTCCCATTCTCCACAGTGGCTCCCTGCTACCCAGGGTAAATCCTCACTCCACTGTTGTTCCCTTCCACCCCAGTGGGTCTCATCCTCCCCTCACCCAGCTCCCTGTTGCCTGTGATGGACCCTCCCATCACTGCAGGGGCCAGAACTAGGACTCCAGCCCCCAGCAACACCCACACAGCCACCCCACCCCCCAGCTACACACACCTCCAACCAAATAGCCACCCCACAACCTCAGCTACACATCCACTCCCACCCACCTCTGCCCCCCCCCACACCCCTGTCCCATACAACCCTAAGCAGCCCTCCCCCCCAAAGCCCTTACCTGGGCTGTTTGCCACACTGCAGTGAAAGATTCACACACTCCCAGCCTCATGCAGCTCTCTGCCAGCTGAGCCTAAGGTGGAGTGGGATTTAAGGTGGAGTCACTGGAACGCTGCATTCTGGCTGCTCCTGATATTTTTAGGGGGACCTTTGGAACTCTGCATTCAAGTGCCTTCCTCTATTTTTAGGGGGATCATAATGCTGCCTGCATAAAAATAGGGGCCCCCAGAAGTGTGCTCCAGTGCCTTCTCCCTTACTTTAACTCCTGCCTTTTCCCAGCCCTGCACAGTCCAAGTAGCTGGGCTGAGCAGGGAGGGAATTTTAATTCCAGGTCTTGGGGATGCTCGCTGCACACTTTGGGTGTTGCTGTGGCACACCAGTGTGCCCTGGCACATTACTGGGAACCACTGGTTTAGAGGGTGTGAATGAGTGAGACTGGGCATATCCATTTCTTTGATTAGCTGGGCAAATGAAAGTCTATAGCTATGTCCACACTTAGGCAGTTAAATTGATTTAAGTTAAATTGATTTAACATTTCCCCACTAGAAACTCAAATTGAACTAGCACGTCCATGGACAGGACTTGCTAGTTTGATTTAGGAGAGGGGCACCATGGGATGTGTGGCATCAATGGCCCCCTAGAAGAGCCTTGCCCCCCCCCCCCCCATATATATATGTAAAAGAAAGCACCCTGGGAAGGAGAAGGGCAAAAGTGTTAAATCTAAATAACAGTTAAATCAAAATAACACATTCACACTGTGTTATTTTGAAATAACAATTTCAATTTAACTGCCATTTTGATATAATACTAGGTTTTATTATATAGAAATGACTTTCCTTATTTCGAAATAAGGAAACATAGTGTGGACCTGCAATCTTTTAAATCTAAATAATCAGCATTATTTTGATTAAAAGAGTGAGTGAGGCCACACCCTGTGGCTATGTCCACAACCATTGATTTTAAAGTGAAACAACAACCGTTGTTTCACTTTAAAAAAAATCATGTCCAGACGACATTTTGTTGTTTTGAAATGATGAGCCCTGTCATATCGAAACAACAAACCTTAATTTGAAATGGTAAAACCTAGTAGGAAATCAAAATAGCCCTTGAATCAAAAAGGTTGTTTCAAAATAATACCATTCGGTCACGTTATTTCGAAACAGTATTGTTTTGATTCAAAGGTTTGACCTTCCTCCCAGCGTGCACAGCACCCTGGAAGGAAGGCCTGCCCCCCCCACCCCATCAACACCCTGGCTGGGAAGGGGTAGAGGGGGGATTGCAGGGTGGTGGGGGCTGAGCCAGCAGAGCGCCTCAAAGCCCCCACCGCTGGCCAGGTGAGGGGGGTGAGCTTATGAGGTGCCCTGAAGCCCCCTGTAATAACCCTTGGGGAGCAAGGGGTTAACACCCTGGTCAGGGAGTCCCAGGACAGCCAAAAGGAATGAAGCACAGGTTTTTGAATTGGAGCAGCAGCCTTGCCTGTTCCTGTTTGGATGCAGCAGGGCTCCTGGAAGGATCAGGAGGAGGCCAGGTAGAAAGGGCTGAAGAAGGATCCAGCAACATCCCCTACCAAAGATAAGCTAAGTTTGTTACTGACCAGGCATGAGTAGAACAGGGAATGTTTACTTAGATGTGGTCAGGGTATTTCTTTGTTTTTGGTTTGTTCTTGGATTTGTCTGTGCTGAGCGCATGTACCCCCTCCACTACTCTGTAACTACCTAAGTTAAATCCCAGATAAGCAACTCTCTGTGTTTCTTATCTGTTCTTTTTAATTAAAGATTCTACCTTTTAAGTAAGCTCTGGCTCTGTGTCCTGCAAGGCAAGATGTTTGTGTGCATGTGCCTCAGATTGCGCAGCCAGGTACTAAAGGGGATTCTGTTCCAGTTTCAGCTGATATCCCAGCTGGGGCCCAGTTACTTTCCTGAGGAATGAATAAAAGTGATTGCAAGTACCTCACAGGAAGGAATTCCCAAGTGTGCCTTCCTGGGTTTTCAAGAGGATTTTTGCTTTTGGATAGTGGCAGCAATGCCTCTCCAAGACCAGGAAATTAGAGGCCTTGGAGAGTTTTAAGGTCAGTGGGTTTTAAGGCCTATTGTGGGCCCCCACCCTCTGCACTCAGCATGCCAGAGTGGGGAAACAGCCTTGACACCCTCGCCACTTCCCAGGTGGTAGGGGCTGAGATATGAGCATGCCTGGTGTAGCACACTGGGACCTCAGCCCCCGCTGCCCAGGAAGTGGCAGGGGCTTCGGGGCACCCCACAATTTCTGCCCCCACTGCCCTGCCAGTAGCAGGGGCATTGGGGTGTACCGCGAGCTCAAGCCCTGCTATCCGGCCAGCGGCAGGGGAAGCAGGGCACCCTGCGATCTTTGCTGTGCCGCCCAGCCAGTGGTAGCGATGCAGGGTGCCCCTGATACCCCCCCCCCCACCCAGCCAGCAGTGGGGAAGATGGGCACCATGATCATTTCACTGCCACTGAAAAAGCAGCAGGGAAGAGGGGAGGCCCCATCTGTGCGCCCGGGGGCTTCTATTCCCCTGGCACTGTCTCTGAAGAGCCAGTGGCAGAGGATTGGGTGGCAACATGACCCTGTGAGGGGGCCATGTTGCCATACCTCCCAGGGTTCCCCTCTCCTAAATTGAACTAGCAAGTCCTTCTCCAGACATGCTAGTTTGATTTGTGGGGCCTGGTAAATTGATTTAATTGAAATCAATTTAATGGTTGTTATATCGATTTAACTTGAATTGCTACAAGCTAAATTGATTTAAGTCCCTGCGTGTGGACATAGCCTACGAGTACGTCCATGCACTGTCTTTAAATCAAAAAATGCTGATTATTTCAATTCAAAAGATTGCAGGTCCACACTATGTTTCTTTATATCGAGATAAGGAGCTCCCTTATCTTGCAATAAGGAAAGTCATTTATATAACAAAATCTAGTATTATATCAAAACGATGGTTAAATCAAAAGTATTATTTCAAAATAAAGCTGTGTGGACATGTTATTTCAATTTAACTGTTATTTTGATTTAGCACTTTTGCCTTTCTCCTTCCCAGAGTGCTGTCCTTTTTCTATATATTGGGTGGGGGCATTGCCCTTCTAGGGGGCCATGTTGCCACTCCTCCCATGGTGCCCCTCTCCTGAACCAGACTAACAAGTCCTGTCCATGGCCGTGTTAGTTTGATTTGAGTTTCTAGTAGGGACATGGTAAATCAATTTAACTTAAATTGATTAATGACTTTATAGTAATTTTCTTAAATCAATTTAACTTAAATCATTTTAACTGCCTAAGTGTGGACATAGCCTACGAGTCTACAGTGATTTTGGAAGGGGCTCAATTTCTGTAGGCTGGAAGCTCCTGGTTTGGTACCTCGGGGCTGGAGTGCTTGCTTGGGGGCAATCCTGAGTGACCAGAAGACACACACCCAGTGCCTGGGACCTATTACACTCTGGAGGCTGGTAGAGACTGACTCAGGACTGAGTGATCACTTAGCTAGCCAGGGTGAATCAGGGTTCAGGAGTGGAGATTGGGGGGTCACATTGATACACCAGACCAGAACTCAGGAAGGGAATGTCCCATATGGATTCTAAGTATCCCATGGGAGAACCAAGCTACTCAGAAGAGATGATCACCCCAAATTCGCACAGCTCAGAAGTAGGGCTAGATTCACTCTCTCATGGGCCTTGGGCTCTTAAACTTTGTGGGGCCCATGGCCCCCACAGTCTCAGCACCATTTCACAGCTACCCTGGAGAAGGGAGTTCAGTACCCTCGGAGGGGGAGCTGAGGCCTGTGGGGTGGGCAACAAATTCAGACTTGGCACCACTGCCCAGCCCTCACTCCCCGCGCTTGCATACCCCAGGGTGTCTGCATCACATGTGCCAGCATGTGTGCAGTTTGGGTTGGAATCCCCTCCTCCTCCAACTTTTTAATTTCTGTGCTGCCAGGTACTGACTCATCAGGCATGCCTGGTCACAGTGGCATACTGAAGGATGGGGAGGTAGGGGGCCATGCCTTTGGGCACTAGCTGAGGAGGGCAGTGGCAGGACCCATCTTGGGGGAGCCATCTCCACTGGCATACATTACCTTACTTGCAGTTCCCACACTGAGCCCAGAGCCAGGGGTTGGAGTGGAGCTGCTGCATTGGTATGCCGGTGGGGCTGTCCCTGGAGCAGGGTGGTAGCTCCTTGGAGGAGGACCCCGCCTGCACACAGTCCTCCCTCCACCAGCCTAGCACATGGGGCATCAGCCTCCTCGGATGCCACTGCACCCTGGGCTGGGAAGCAGGAGCTCACAGTCAGGCAGAGACTTTGCTCGCTGAGGAACCAGCTTGGACGAGACAGTCTCTCCTCCTGGCCTGAGCAGGGGTGGCAGAGTGGCCCTTCACAAAATACAAGGGGCAGGAGGCCCTGGAGGGCCCAGATCCCCATCTTCTGTGTATTGGAAGGGCTGGTCCAACACCTTCCTCATGCAGTGTCCCAAAGTGCCTTGCTGTCCACACACTATCACTGGGACCACAGGTGACTAGTGCTAAGTTCCTCTCTATCCACAGGTTGTGCTGGGGCCCCTCTTAAAGAGGCAGCATAGGCTGCAGTCCATAGACCCTGTGCCTTAATCTTGCCCTGCAAAGGAGGCTGAAAGTCTCTCTGCTTATGTCTACATCAGAAAGCTTAGTTTGGGCTTTCTTCGCCTGAACTAAGCAGTTCCTGGTTAGTTCGAACTAACTGTGGGTTAGTTTGAACTAACTGTGGCTTTTTAGTTTGAACTAGCCATGCTTTTTAGTTCAAACTAAAAGTTAAAACTAGAAAGCATGGTTAGTTCAAAATAACTGCTTAGTTTGAACTTTTTAAGTTCAAACTAAGGCATCTACATCATGCTAGTTTGAACTAAAGTTCGAACTAAGCACTAAGTTCAAACTTACCACTTGAACTAACTAGTTCAAACGAAGCTTTGCCTAGTTCAAACTAAGCAACTTCTTAATTTGAACTAGGCAAAGTCTAGTGTAGACATGGGCTAAATTAGTCCAGACTAACTTGCCAGGATAGACGTTGCCTCTGTATCAGTCATGTCCTTCCACCCAGCTGCTCTATTTAGACCCCTTTAAATAAATGCTTTGAAGCAAGCAGCCAGCCAGAGCCTCCCCATCTACATGAACTGACTCAGCCCTGCTCACCTGCATTTCATTGTGAAATTCTGCAGCCAAGAGATATGATCTGTGCTGCGGGAAACTGCTCTAGGACCCAAAGGAGCCATCACCAGGTCAGCTGAGTTCTCTGCTCAGATCTCTAGGTAATATGTTGCTTGATATAAGCAGGAATCCTGAGTCTCAGCCCCCACTGCTCTAAACACTAGACCATGTTTTCCTCTCAGAGCTGGGGACAGAACCCAAAAGTCCTGACTCCCACCTGCTACCACTGTAGCCCTTTGAATTCAGGAGAATCCAAGCTGGGCATTGGGATCGCTCAGCACCTGACCCAGATCAGTCATCAGCTCACCTTGTCTGCAGCCGGGGTTCTTGTCAGAAAGATGGATCCAGATCTTTACTGAATGGAAGAGCACTGAGCATCCTCCAGCGCTGGTGCCTGCTATATAGAGCAAGGTTTGGCAGCAAGCCAAGGAGATTATGCTCAGAAAACTAAAAAAAAAAAAAAAAAGTTGATCATGAGACAAGATGTTTCTAAGAACTTAGCAAAAAGGAAGTGGCTTGTCAGGTGAACTGAGAAGTGGAGAATCAATGGGTGTGTTGGCCAAAATGTGGGGTTTAAATAATTTTGCCAGTGCCCCTCAATTCCCGCAGGGCGAGAGGGATTCCCAGGGGAGAAGGAAAGTGGGAAACCACGGGGGCCAGGGTGAAGTGGGGTGCAAGTGAGGGGAAATAGGGAGTGCTCTCTGTTATGGTTTAGGGAACCCCCGGCATCAGGATTTGGAGCAAGTTTGCCCCCAACCACAGGCTGCACTGACTGTTGCACCTTCTCTGTTCTGTGCAGATGCTATAATGGATATGTCTACATCCCCAGTTTTATTCGGACTTGCCAGTCTGAACTAAAGAAGTCCAAGGTTAGCCTGCAATAACCTTGAGCTAGTTCAAACTAACACAAACCTTTTAGTTCGAACTAGCCACATGTTCCAGTTAGAACTAATGATATTTTGATCTAGAACACATGGCTAGTTCAAACTAATGGCTTAATGCAATTTTTTTTAAAGTTTGAACTAACCCTTAATTCATGTATTACATGCACTTAGTTCAAACTAAAGTTCAAACTAAGTGAGTAAGTCTGAAATAATGTTGGTATTTATTAGTTCTGACTAAGCTTTGCCAAGTTCGAACTAAGAAATTTCTTAGTTTGAACTAGGCAAAGCCTAGTACAGCATGGGCTAAATTAGTCTGAACTAAGCTTCCTTAGTCTGGACTAAGTTGTCAGTGTAGACATAGCCAATGTATCCACAATTCATACGTAGGGGCAATCATACTGATTGAACTGTGTGCACTGTTTGCATCTTTCTGAGTGTGGGCTGCAGAGTCCCAGTGACTTCTAGACAGGAACCACCACTGAATGGAATATAGGGACTTTTACCTCTAGACCAGCTGTTCAACCTGGCCACCATTCCACAGACCACTGAAAAGAACCAAGTGTGTGTGTGTGTGTGTGTGTGTGTGTGTGTGTCTAACCTATCCCGGAGAAACTTAAGTGTTCTCTGAAATTTGGCAGTGCGACGGGGTATGAATTTGCTCTGGTCTTGACTGAATTTCATTTTGCTGAGTTCAGACTCTATAACCAAGTAAGAGACAGTCAGATGAAGTTTTTTTTTTTTCCTTTACAGATGTACTGTAGTTAGAAGGAAAGAGAACCAGTGGTGTTGCTCAGCTAAAAGCCCCAATTAACACCTGACATTTAAAATGTTTCAATTGTTTTTCCTTCTTCCTCTGTGTCTTTAAGAAGATGTTGCAGGGTATGTGTCATGATAGACCTGAAAAGGTCAAGCTCTCTAGTAAATATATGACCCAAGCTTAGTCTTTAAAGACATATTACAGGAAACCACAGTAGTAGCGTTACAAGTATATTAGTGCTTTGATATGCATGTTTATCATTAGTAATTACTTGATGATACTTACATCTATCTTGTTAGCAAGGTAAATGAATACCTTCCCTATATCTCTATTAAAAGACGTTAAAAGGAAACATTAACACCTAGATCAGAGGTGGGTGAAGTACAGTCCCACTGTGTAGGGACACAGACAGACAATGAATCAAATTTACCTTTGAAGTATGTTTTTAATTAATGTTGTTAGTCAATGCTGTGCAGCTGTTCTTTAGTATCATAACTAAAATAACTCTAATTTTGCTCATTAGACAGTCTAACCACTGTCCAACAAAACTCCACATTGTCAGTTTGGAAATCCATCTTAATGAATGTACTCCATTTTGTGTTCTTGCTAAAACTTGATTTAGGCATATGATAAGTAAGTTCACTTAAATGTTTGAAGAAGGTGTGTTAATGAAGGGTGTGTGAATGAAGGGACCAGTCTCAACTGCCAGCCTGTCCTGATGAAGCAAAAGTACCATCTAACTGGTTGAAGAAGGGAGCCATGTCTGATAAAAGCAGTCAGAAGGAGCCATCCCAGGAAGAAAAGAATAAAAAATACAGCCAAGTCTGCAAGGATATGTCTGCACTTAAGAATACTAGTTCAAACTAAATTAGTTGAAACTAAATAGTTTGAACTAATTTTGGTTAATTCAATCTAACTTAAACTAGCATGTCCCCACCAGAAACCTAAGTTGAACTAGCATGTTCATGCACAGGACTTGCTAGGTTGGCTAAGGAGTGTGGTGCCATGGGAAGAATGGCAACATGGCCCCTGAGAAGGGCTATTCCCCCAACCAATCCTCTAAATACAGAACTGACCTTAGCCCTCTGCCCATTATGGCTGGCAAGAGGCAGAGTGAGGAGGTCATGGACTGCACTCAGTTCATGCAACTTGCCCAAGAGGTGCCCAGCACCCACTCTACACTGCAAAGTGCTCTTGTTGCCTGGAGCACACTCTTCATGGACCCCGACAGTGAGGAGGCTGACACCAGTGTCACGGTGTGCACATCTGTGCATCCTGGCTTATGAGCTACATGATTTTCCTGTTCACTTATACACTGGAATTGCATGATTTGCTGCCAATTACACCATGCAATGTTTGTTTATGGATGCTAGTGACATATTCTACATGATTTCTATGATGATATGTTTCCTACAACTTCAAATGTTTGAACAAACAATAACATGCTTTCTATGACTCTGGGTGAGAGAACAGACAGAGGTCTCTCCCAGTAACAGTGATCAAACAATTAGCTGGAAGGGACAAAGGTATGCTAATGGAGGAGTCTGTGAAGAGACAAAGGGATCACCCCTGCCCAGAGGGGGAGGGGTCGAGCAGGAAGATAAACAGAGACAGTTGGAAGATTCATGGGTTTTTAAGCTGGGACTCTCCACCTTGAAACAACTTCAAGCAAGATCTGGACCTTGCCTGGCCTCAGGCAGAGACTGACTGTGCAAACATCTAACAGCTGAATACCTTGAGCATAAACTTGTTTGGACTATGAGGTTAGTTTAAGTAGAAGTATTAGATTAGCATGTGTAACCCTTAAAATGTAACCCTTCTGCCAGTGCAGGCTGGCAGGACAAGGGCTGGGTTCTATATCTAAGGGTTTCCCAATAACGTAGCACTACCAACCAGCTGGAGCCCCCACCAAGGTTTCTGGGAATCCTGCACTGTTTCCTGGGCACCCCAAAGAGGTAAGAATTCCCCACTCACAAGCACAAGTCTGAGCATAGTAAACAGAACTTTTAATAGTAGTAAAACAAAATTAAAAAGGCCAAATAACAGAGATCAGCACTAATCTAGAAAAATCAGTATAGAGCAAAGTTCCCAACAACCCACACCACATAATAGAATATACAAACTTAATGGCAAAACTAGCACTGATCTGGAGAATCAGTGATAACTAGGCTCCCAACCAACCCTAGGGTACATAGGGAGTGTCTTTCACACCAACTGTCCGCCAACGCCATCTACTGGTCACTCACTCCATCTTCTAGAACTGTTCCTTGGCTCCACCCACTATCTGTCATCTCTACCCTCCAGTCACTCACACCACCCAACTTGCTGCTGGTTGCTCTCACTGTCCACTGGCTCTGCCTTCTGTCTGCCAGATACGCCCTCTGGTCACTCATGTCACCTTGCTTGCTGCTCTCACCAACCTCTGGCCCTGGCTCTGCCCACTGGCTCCACCCTCTGGTCACTTACGTTGCCCCACTTGCCATCCACCAGCTCAGCAAAAGACATTTCTCACTAGTGATTTTTGGTCAGAGACAGTGTTTGTTTTTCTCCCTGGTGATTCCAGCTCCTAAGCAGGTATAAACAGCTATCTCTATCTAAATGACAAAAGGCTCACTGGATGCTTAGCCCTGGCTATTAAAAGACAAGGGAAGCAATAGAAAGAGGAACCAAAATAGCCTCAAACCTCCACCCCTATCTCTTTCAAATTCTTTCAGGCTGAAACATCCGTCACCCTTCCTACAAGCTTCTTCTTAACTAAGGATAGTTTTTACCCTTTAACTAATTCAGATAGATTTGCAGCAAACATAGAGTAGCAATTCACAAAAAGACAGTATTTCATATTTCCCCTTAGTAGAATTACAGATATTGATAGGTTTGTGAGCAGACAAACTCCAAATACCATTAGCCACTATTCCCTGCACCCAGTATGCTAATCATCTAATTGTGGTCTTTGTATCCATGCTAATACAGGACCCATGCAGATTAGTCCCCCCCCCTCCCCTGAAGCTGTTAGGCACAGCTTCTAAGCCTACCTTACGCATGCGTATTTTACCTTTTATTTTCTTGTGGTCACTCCTGACTTTCTTATACTGTGATTCTGCCATGATTGGCCATATTCTCACTTAGAATTATAATCTGATCAATAAACTAGTAATTGTTTTGCCTAAAGCTGTGTGATCTTTAGAGGGTGTGAGTGAAGGAGGCTGGGCACAATCCATTTCTTTGTTAAATGAATGGTGTTTGGGAGTGGTTCCTAATCTCTGTAGAAAGTAGCTCCTGGTGTAGTAACTGAGGCTGGGGGTGCTTGATGGGGAACCGTCCCTTGAATAGCCAGGGGGCACACACCCACTGCTTGGGACTGATTGCACATGTAAGGCAGGTTTAGAAGCTGTGCCTAACTGCTTCTGAGGGGAAGGCAACTAATCTGCATGGGTTTAGTGTTTGCATGGGCACCAAGAACACATTAGTATAAATACATCATGGTTGCAGGGCTATATGGGTAATGGTATTTGGGGTTAATCTGATCACGAATCTGTCAATATCTGTAATTCTACTGAAGGGAAATATGAAATACTGTCTTTTGTGATATGTTACTTTGATTGTTCTAAATCTGTTTGGTTAGTTAAAGGGTAGATGCTACCCTTAGCTAAAAAGAGACTTGTAAGAGAGGCCGCTGCCTGTTTCAGCCTGAGTAATACAAGATGGGGGTGGGGATTATATAACTGCCTCTGGAGCTATGCTTGAAGTGTTTGCCTCATCCCTTGGCCTACTATCAAATAATGGATCTGGCTGGGCTTCTTTTAAGACTTTTCTTTGTTATTTTAATGAAGTACCTGTTTGCAGCTACTTTGGGTTTAAGAGCTGAAATCACTGAAGAGAAGCACCAGATGAAGTAACCAGCAAATGGAGCCACTAGATGGAGTGAGTGACCGGTGGTTGGTGCCAGTGGACAGCTCATGTGAAAGACATTCCCTATGTATCCTAGGGTTTGTTGGCAACCTGTTTAGCACTGATTCTCCAGATCAGTGCTGTTTTTATTATTGAGTTCACATGTGCTGCTATGCTGCATCGGATCATGTTGGGACCCTGTTTTGCACGGATTCTCCTGATCAGTGCTGGGTTTGTTATTGAGTTCATATGTGCTGTTATGCTGTGTGGGATCATACTGGGAACCTGTTTTACACTGATCCTCCAGATCGGTGCTGATTTTTGTTATTGGGTCTTTTACATTCTGTTTTTATTACTATTAAAAGTTCTGTATACTACACTCAGCCTCATGCTTGTGAGGGGGGAAGCATTACCCTGTCAGGATACCCAGGAAATAGTGCATGATTTCTCAGTAGACTGGGTGGGGGCTTGAGCTGGTGGGTGCTGTAACATTATTTGGAAACCCCTAGATGTAGAACTTGGTCCTTGTTCTGCCATCTCGCCCCGGCAGAAGGGTTACATGTGCAAGAGGCTGGAGTGGACTGACTCACAAGTGAGTGCTCACTTGGCATGGTGGGGTGAATTGGGGTTCAGGCGTGGGAATTGGGAGGTCACAGCGGCACACTGAACTGGATCTGGGGAGCGGTCTTTCATAACCAGCACCACCATCATGCTGCTTCTGCCCACTGCCGTGCTCACCATGCTGCCCTCTGTGAACCATTGATTCTGGGCATGTGAAACCAGCAGCAATGGGTGGAAATGCATAGTCCTCCCACCTGGGACAATGAACAGTGGCTGCAGAACTTATGCAGGAGTAAGCAGACCTTCTTCAAGCTGGTCCATGAGCTCACCCTGGTCCTGAAGCGCAGGGACACCCGACTCAGACATGCCCTGCCAGTGGACAAGAGAGTGGCGACCATAGTCTTGAAGATGGCAGCTCCAGAGTCCTATCACTCCCTTGCTCACCACTTTGGTGTCAGAAAGGCCACCATGGGGACCTCCCTTCTGCAAGTCTGCAGGGCCATCAACCAAGTCCTTATAGCCTGCCTTATCACCCCAGACTACCTGCAGGACACCCTCGATGGCCTCACTGCACTCAGATTCCCCAACTGCACAGGCATCTTGGATGCCACACACATCCCTGTTCAAGCCCTGGAACAGCAGGCCATGGAGTACAGCAACTGGACGGGCTACTACTTCATGCTCCTGCAGACCCTCGTGGAACACCGAGTGCTCTTCACTAACATTTATTTTGGCTGGCCTCAGGAATTCTCCCCTGTACAGGTGCATACAGGCAGGCGTCTTTTTCCTCCCACACAACATCACCCTCAGAGATATACATATGTAACCCCCCTGGGGTTTTAAGGAGCGTGGTCCCTTTAAATTTTTGCCCTGTGGGAGAGGTTGTGGAGCTGAGGAGGGGACTCGGGCTGGGGCTGGAGCCAGAGGCCTGGGAAGGAGGAAGAGGGAGAGAGGCCCTGCCTGAAGCCAGGGAAGACAGAGCACCTGACCTGGGATGCCAGGCCAGCCCCCACAGAAGGACACTGTGCTGGGGAGAGTCACCCAAGGACAGAGCAGCATCCAGTGACTGGCCATCTGGAGCTGTGGGGCTATGAGTTCAGCACCTGGGACTCAGGGGGGAGGTTGTAGTTAGTTAAGTGGGGAGGGTGTTGCTCTGGGTTCGCAGAGAGCGGCAGAAGAGGCATCAGATGGTTTTCTTTTGCTGGGAAGGTGCTGGTGCCGAAGACTAGGAGTTGCTGGACTGAACACTGGACTGGAACTGTGCTGGGACTCCTGAACACATGGTGCAGAAGCAGAGCTCACGTCTGCCTCCAGCCTGCTGCATTGTTGGGCCTTGCAGGGCCCTGTGTTAGCTGTTTACTCTGTGTTACTGCTGCCCCATCTCCCCTGTTGGTTTCCCCTTTGCACCTCTGTAAATAAACCTTCCCCATTCCCATAATCCCTGCACTATCCCAGTGTGTGTGTGGTCACTCTGGGGGTTTGGAACAGGTGCCCCTGGGGCAAAGGGGCTCTCCTTGCTGTGTTCCCGTGCACACCCTTTCTCTGGTCAGAGCTGCCTGCAAGGCAGACTCAATCTTGTTACGTGGGTGTTACACTTATGCCCATCCTCATTGTTGGAGATTCTGCCTACCCCTCATTTCCCTGGCTCATGAAACCATCCAGGGGCCACATGGATGCCAACAGGGAGCTCTTCAACCACAGGCTCAAGAGGTGCCGCCAGGTTGTGGCACACACTTTTGGATGGCTCAAAGCCTATTAGAGTGCCCTCCTGATGTGCCTCCACCTCACCAAGTGCACCATCCCCGAGGTCATCAGTGCCTGGGTCATGTTGCATAACCTGTGTGAACTGCAAGGGAAGAGGGTCCCCCCCATCTGGGAGGCTGAAGCTGAAAGCCTCGCTGGGTGCTTCAAGAGCTAGCAGCCTTGCCCCAGATGCAATGAGCCCAGTGGAGTGAATTTAGAATCTGGGTGGCACTGAAGGACCACTTCCTCAGTGAGGAAGGCTGAAGGCTGGGCCTGCCACCAAGCACCCTCACCTCCCCCACCCTCCCATGTCTGCCCCCCACCCACCCCGACCCACCTACCCCCTTCGCATCCCCAAACCAATAAAACCCACCAAACTACACATAACAGTTTAATGGGGTTTATTTACAGGGGGAGGGAGGGTTGGGGCAGTGAGGGGTTTGGGGACTTGGGGGAGAACTGGAGACTTGGGGGAGTGGGAAAGTTAGGGTGGGGGAGAAGTGCTAATGCCCTGTGGGGGAATGCCCTGGCCTTCCCCGTGGCTACCCCTGGTCCAGTAGCACCGGCAGTGGCAGTTGCTGGGGTCCCCAGGGACAAAGTGTTTCACCAGCTGGTGGACAATGGTTGCCAGGTGTGGGATGGTGACACTGAGCTTCCTGAGGGCTCAGCTCTGCCCTTGCAGGGTGGCAGTCCGGGACTCCTCCAGCTTCAGATAGCACTTGAGCATGACTCGGCTGGCCTTGTGGTGAGTGTCCACCTGCTCCCTCCAGGTGGCGACACACTTTTCTGCCATCTGGCCAAGGTGGACAAGGTCCCCCACGTGGTTGTCCCTGGTCTGGTGGGTGGTCCTCCTCTGCCTGGGGTGGATGGCAGGCTCCTGGGCATGGGCATTGGGTGACTGTGAGAGCTGCTAGAGGGATGCAGAAAACAGAGTTAGTCCCATCAGCTAGCTAGCTAGTGCTGTGTGCAGCTTGACAGCAGTGAGCAGCTGTGCCCTGACTGTCCCCCTGCTCTCTCATCTGTGTCCTGTGAGACAGGGCTCCCAAGGGACATAGAGCTGTGCTGTGCTGCCCAGGTTGCGTGAAGTGCCCTCAATGGCAAGCAGCACTCAGGCCTGCCCTGCACCTGGGGCATCCTCTGAGGTCACATGCTAGCAGTGTTGGCTGCATGGTGTCTGACCTCAATGCTGCCACCTCTGGTTTCCCCCAGCCCCTCTGCTGACCAGCCCTAATCCTGCTCAGGTCTGGGCCCCCCCGCCACATGGTTCCCAGCCTTCGTGCCCTGAGGGAGGGCCTCAATGTCCCCCTCCCCATTTCCGGGACCCTACCTGTCTCTAGGCCATGTTTCCCCACAGTGCCTATGCCACAGGCATGCCCAGCTGTGCCTGCATGGAGGGAGGGGGTCACTCAACAACAGGCGCTCCAAATTTTTGGTGTGATGTCTCCAGGCCTTGGTCCTCCTCACTGGGGGTGCCTCTTCCTCTTCCTGCTCCACCGTGGTGGTGGCTGATCCTTCCTCATGGGCATGGAACGGTTTGGGGATGGCTGTAGGGGCAGCTGGTAGTGGGCTGCCCTCTGACTGGCTGTGGTTGGCCACCTCCAGGATGTCATCATCCACTGAGTCCTCCTCCTTGAGTTTGGATATGGAGGAAGGTGCTCTCCCTGCCCAGGAAGCCATGCAGCTCCTTGAAGTAGGGGCAGCTGGTGGTATGAGCTGCCCCCCAAACCTGCCTCACCTTCTGTACCTGGGCATAGTCCTGTTGGAGGTGCTTGGTTTTGTTGTGGACCTGGTCTCCAATCCACGTATGGCCCTTGGCAGCCAGAGCCCCGGAGATCTTGGCATAGATCTCCCAGTTGTGGTGGCTGCCATACAATCTGGAGAGGATCTCCTCAGTACCCCAAATGCTGAGGAGGCTGAGGACCTCCTCATGGCTCCAGCATGGAGCCCTGTGATAGCTGTGGCTTTCACTGCTGGAGTCTATCATGGCTGCCCACGATGCTGCCACCAGGTGGTTCTGGCAGTGTGTGCCTGTGAGGACGGGGAAAGGCAGCAGCCAGGGTAGGCACTTCCTTCCTGGTGCCATGCACCCTGGGAGGAAGAAGGTTAAACCGCATTTAGTTCAAACTAATGGTTAGTTTGAACTAATGGGGCTCCATTGGGTTAGTTCGAACTAAGTTCAAAATAACCATTAGTTCGAACTAAAGGCAGGTTTTACAAGGACAAACTAAGCATTCCTTAGTTTGAACTAAGGAATGCTTTAGTTCAAACTAAAGAAAGCCATTGTGGATGGGGACTAATGAAGTTTCCCAGTATAGACATAGCCCAACTGACTGATGAGCAATGATTTCACAAGAACCCTGAGGCAACATGACACACCAAGTCCCGTGCATCTGAAGACATAGGTTGAAGCTCACGAAAGCTCATGGTCTAAGAAATCTGTTAGTCTATAAGGTGCCACAGGTCTCTTGCTGTTTTTGCTATACACAGACTAACATGGCTACCCCTTTGGACACGTCCCATAGACTTTCATAAGAGCCAGCAAATATAAAAGATGGCTAAGAACATGAAAATTTTGGGTTTTATTCTCCAGCCGTCATCTTAGAATATCAGATTCATGACCAACAGAAGCCCAGCTCCCTCCTTCTGCCCAGCCTTGTCCCCTTGAATAAGATCCTGCTAGTCTTTTTAAGTACGTATATTGGTGGAGAAATGCAAAAGGGGGAATATTGGTATTTGTCTCAGTTATTGTGAATCTGGTGTGCACACCACAAAGAAGTATGACTGTGCTGAAAAATACTGGAACGCTTTTTGTAAGATTTTATTGCTGCCCTGGTATTAGGAGTGTGCACTATACCAAAGATTTTTGTAAGATTTTATTGGTACTCTGGTATTAGGACTTTGCACTGTACAAGAAATTTTTGTAGTTTTTTGTTGCTACCTTGCTATTAGGAGTTTACACTTCTGCTGAGATTTATGTAAGATTTTGTTGGTATCCTGGTATTAGGAGGCCACACTGTACCAGAGATTTTTTTGCCACTACTGGGGCATTGTAGTCTGTATTGTGCTTGTAACTTGTCAGCCAGGAGTTCAAACTGCTAGGCACATTAGGAACTTTGCATTGAGTGCCACCTAGGTAGCAGAAACTCATACTGCTCATTAAAAGGCACATTAGGAGTTTGCACTGTGTGGTCTCTGCATATAGGTGTCTGTACTATGTGCAGAAAATTTTACCTGCTCAGAAGAGGTCATACTGTGTGCAGGGACTCTTGCAATTTGTTTGTACAGGGGTTATCACTGTACACAAAGATTTTTGCTTTGCAGCTATTGAATGGTTCCCCCCATCCCCATGTAAATAAGCAAATAGGAATGCATATTGTGTGAATATATAAAGTTTCATGGCCTAGACCAACAATTATGGCTTGTACAACGCTCCCTCCCCCCCTTCCATAAGTTTAAGATAAATTGATTTGGCTTAAAAACAAAGCCGCTAAATGCTAATTAAATTTGTCAATCAAGTTGCAAAACTGATGAATACCTTTCATCAGCAAGAAGTAAATTTGAGCTGTTTGGCTTTGTTATTCAGTGTTTAATTCTTAAGCGGCATCCCAATCCTTTATACATTTGATCTTTATAATAAGGAACAAAGAATATGGTCATGGCTGCGAAAGGGCAGCCAAAAACAAAATAGAAAAGATTCTGAATTCTTTTATTTTTAGTAACAGAATGGCAGATCAGAGCTGCAGTAAAATAATAATAATAAAAAAAAAGAAAATTGACTTTTAAAGCAACATCAGGGTAAGTTGTTAAAGAAATGGAAAATTAATTCACTTTAAAACTTTAAGAGGTAGAAGCCATTACAAACTTGGTCTACGTATAAAACAAAAACACAAGAAAATATGGGAGTAATTTCTCTGTTTGGTCTGTAATCAAAAAGGAGATTTATAAAATAAAGAGATAATTTATGCAGGAATCTGCCACCCCCTAAAGACTGTCGAAAATGTTCTTTCTGCCTTTCAGAATTTCAGGAAAAACTGGTGCCAACAAAACAGCTAAAGAACAAAACCATGGATCTGTTGTTGCAACAAAACCTGCGTTTTATATTTTGTTTTATTCCAAGGGGGCAGCCGTGTTAGTCTAGTCCAGCAGAAGCAAGGAGTCCTGTGACACTGAAAGACTAACAAATTTATTTATCACATGAGCTTTCATGGGAGAAAATCCCACTTTGTCATACACTTTGAAGATGGGGAAACTTACATAATGGGAGCAAAATAAATGCATGGGAGTGTAAGACATGGGATCAGGTCGTATTGCAACAGCAAATCAAAGCAGTTGTTAAGACTCAAACACTGGGAAACAGCATGTAAAAGAAGGTGAAGTCAAATCACCTGTTGTAATGAGAAAAGAATCTATAGTCACAATTTAATCCTTCTCTCCAACAATTGAAGCTACATATCAGTTCTTGTTCAGCAATTTCTCTTTGATGTCTTAATGTCCCATTGACTTGCCTGAGCACAGTTGTTAACATAGCGTGATTAGGAAGATGGAAGAGTTCAGCAACTGGTTTTTGAATATTGTGATTTCTGATGTCAGTTTTGTGCCCATTTGTTCTTTTGTGCAGAGATTGTCCTGTTTGTCAGTGTACAAGGTGTGGGGGCATTTCTGACACATGATGGCAAAAATCACATAAGTGGATGAGTAGGAGAACGAGCCCATGATGGAGTAGCTGGCTTGATTAGGTCCTGTGATGGTGTCTTTTGTGCAGGTACGTGGGCAAAGTTGGCAATATGGTTTTCACTTTCCTTTATGTGCTGTTTCCCAGTGTTTGAATCTTAACAACTGCTTTGATTTGCTGTTACAGTATGACCTGATCCAGTCTTACACTCCCCTGTATTTATTTTCCTCCCATTTTGCAAGTTCCTCCATCTTCGAAGGATCTGACAAAGTGGGATTTTTCTCCCACGAAAACTCATACAATAAATAAATGTGTTAGCTTTTAAGTGTCACAAGAGTCCTTGCATGTTTTGTGTTGTCTTGTCACTGACATTGCTATGCATTTTATTGTGTTTGCACACACACACACAGACAAAAGATAAAATGATTCACTAAACAAACAAACAAAAACAAGCAAAGTTCAATGGATTTGGAAGAAAAATGGGTGCTGGGAATAGATGTTTTAATGAAAGTGGAAGTGCTGGTTAACTTGCTGACTGTTTCCCATAGCAAATGCCTCCTGTGACATCACCCTTGGAGCCACTGGGAACCTCAGAAAGCCCTAAGCAAACCAGCAAGGGCTGAAGTGATGAGTTTGCTAAGCCCCATGAGGGTGGGGTGCTCAAAGCACAGTTAAAAGCTCAACAGTTTAATTAAGTTAGCTTAAATATTTTAGTGATATCTCCATGAGCGTTGCTGCTCCGGGGCAAGACCTGGGGAATGGGCATGGCCCCGCCCTGTTTCAGGGCTTTGGCCTGATCCTGCCTCAGGCTCCTGTCACCACGGGGGACCCAGCCCTGGATTGCAGCCAGGAATGGGGCTGGGAGTGGCCTGGCCCCAGGACACCTGCTGGGAATGGCAGCGCCGCTGCTCCCAGCCCTGTTTCCGACATGGCCTGACGCTCGGGGTACTAGCACTGGGACTTGGAGCACGTGCCCTATGTGCCAGGCACCAGCGATGCTCCTGGATATCTCCTGCATGGTGGTGGGGGGTTTGTTCTGTTTCGGGTTTCAAACTGAAAACTTTGTGAATGCTGAAAGATCTTGAAGCACCTGTAGCAGGGGTGGCCAAACTTATGGATCTCAAGAGCCACACAAGTCGATTATTAAACCTTTGAGAGCCGCACTGAAGCGTATAACCCCATATTCTTACCTACTCCAAAATTACTAAGCTTAAAATTCATTGAACACTTTAATTTTATCGTAAAAATAGGGCAAATATTGATCCTACTAATGTCAGATACTAATAATTATTTAAGGTTACCATGAAACTAGGCCTATACAGTGAAAACTTAGCTGTTACTAGATATAGAACACTACAGGCTTGTGGCAAGTTTTTTTAAAATCTGTGCAGTAACTTGTCAATGAAGCAGTTAAAAGCTCTCTCAGATGCTGATCTCTAAGTATTGCACAATGTTTCAAATTTCATTGTGGAATATGATGCTTCACAGCAGTAAATTGCGCCAAAAATTGAAAGTAATTTACATTCAGTTTTATACTTTTCTCTTTTGTATTTTCATTTCTTAGTATTCCACATCATGTTTAGGACTTGTAAAACATGATTTTATTTTAACAATGAGTGTGCTGCATTACAGCCTATGAGAAAATCTAAACATGCTATGGCTTCTCTGACCATATCACGCTTCCCTTTCCCACCACCACTGCCGCTTCCTTGCTGTCTCTTACCACACTGCTGCTTCTCTGCTCTCCCCAACCATGCCACACTTCTGCCTCCCACCCCATCCTGGCACCTACCATGCCCCCACTTCCCTGCCAATATTTCTGCCAGTAAACTTGTTCACTAAAATACTCATGGACAGTGAAGACAAAAGGTCTGAGGACTCAAACACAATTAATTTTAAAATGAGAGTAATAGTAAGGGAAAACACTGCTCTCATCTTAATCCTGTGAAGAGATGCACACAGGGACACCTTTTCAACTGTTCAGAATCACAACAGATCAATGAGAATTTATGGGGACAGAAAGTGCAAGCTCATAGCCTGTTTCAGTAAGTGCTTTGGAGCCCATGCACAGAAGATAGTATGGAAAAAATGCTGTTGAGTTTATTCAGTTTGAGGTCAGGCCTGTAAATTCTAAATATCATTGTTTGGGTTTTATAACACAAAGTAAAATCTTTATTGGTGAGAGATTTTTTTCAGAAAGTTTCCAACACAATTTTCCATCCTCAGCCCTTCACAACAATTACTCTCTTGTCTAATGGGCTCAGATACCCATAGAATCATTGATGAAGACTGCACTGAACTATAAATGGATTTTGACTACTGGTATACAACAAAGAAAAATTAACACATATTGAATGCTATTTAATCAGTGGAAGTATAGTGTTGCTATTGGACTTTGCAGTGAATGTAAACTTTCTTGGTAACTGACTTAGTTATATTAATTAAAATTTTCTTATAAAATAAATGTACTAGCAGTTCCTTCTGCAAACAGACGACATACTGATGTCTCAGGCACACTTGTTCAATGGACTTAAGGAATTTTTTTTTCTAAAGCCAGTTTTCAGTAGTGGTGGTCTATCTTAAGTCTAAATCATCTTGCTTCCTGAAGATGAACCGTGATCCATAATAAGTACTTGTAACATTCTTTAAATTAATAGAGGTTTTTTTAATAACCTTTTGACAGTAGTAAGTGGTTTTGGATGCAACATGTGTCAATTTTCAGTCATTTCTGATGATTCTTATTTAATTCTCAAAATAGAAATACAAGAGAAATAATTTTGCATTATAATACAATATCTGGAAATGCCAGGTGATTTTTAAAAAAGCAAATTAATTTACAATTGTTTTTCAAGTTTAAATTGCTAGATTATCATCACTTATCTGTAGTTCATTGTAGACTTGCTCTTGATCAATTTATGTTGCCAGTTTTAAAAATAGTTACCCAGAAAACAGTATAAAAAAAGAAAAGTATTTAAAAAATCATGCACTCAGAAGGTCACACTTTTTTTTGCTGGTGCTACTTTAATTTTGCCTCTGTGTGCATCCAGTTTGGACAATGAATGAAGCCTGTGATGTTGTAATTAAAGACTGTATCATAATGCGTACAGATGAGGAGGGTAGAATTAACACTGTGTGGGTAAACTGTAGAATCTGACATGTCTTTGCACCTGATACATTGCTTTTCCCTGCTGGGTCTCACAATGCTGCCCCCCCCCCCCGGCTCTTACCACGCTGCTTTTTCCTGCCAGTGTAGTACTGCCCCTCCTCTCCTCTCCCCTCCCCTCCCCTCCCAGCTCTCACCACTCTGCTTTTTCTCTGCAAGCTCTCAGACTGCTGCTCCTCCCCTCCTGGCTCTTACCATGTTGCTTTTCCCTGCTGGCTCTCACAATGCTGCCCCTCCCCCAGCTCTCACCACGCTGCTTTTTTCTGCCAGCTCTTACAAAGCTGCTCCTCCCCTGCCGTCTCTCACCTTGCTGCTGCCACTCTGCGGTCCCGGACGATTGCAAATTTCTTGCCCCTGGCTCCCACCATGCCACCCTTCCCTGCCGTGCTCTCCTGAGAGCTGCAATTTTTCGTTAAAGAGCTGCATGCAGTTTGCGAGCCACAGTTTAGCCATGTCTGACCTATAGCAAGGAGTCAGAAAAAGAATCATAGTGTTTGTTTTATCTATTCGATAACAAAATGCATAAAGTAGATTACAATCCCCACAAAAATAAATGTTTTTGTAGTTTTGTAGTGATTAGGAAATGTAATTTTGAATTTCAAGTGCTTGAACTTAAATATAAGCAGTTTAAAAGTAATGTATGCCTTTTATTCTGGTGTGAAGCCTGTGCCATTTGAATTTAATTTTGCTGTTTTACAGATGCTGCTTGTAAATCTAATTTGCAAAACCAGCTGCACTGCCAAACAGGAGGGCTGCATGGTTATGGTTATGCCTCATGAGAGCAAGTGGGTATTGGCAAAAATTGGCAAAGGATATAAAACGCGAGTGGTGAAAAACATTGTTGGCTGTGTTCACACAGCCGCCTTATTTCGAAACAATGGAGGTTGTTTCGAAATAAGGTTTTGGTTGTTCACATGATGCATGGTTGTTTCGAAACAAGTTAAACCCCATGCGGGGATGAAACAACGTCATTGCAAAACAGCTTGTTTCGAAACAACACTGTGCGAACATGTTGTTTCGAAACAACGGTTGCCCAGCACCCTGGGGAACAGGAAGTTCCGGCCTGGGCATGCCTGTCAGGCAGTGTGTTCACTGCCTGACAGCCACACGGCCACCCAGGCAATCTCCTCCGCTGGGTGGTGATGCAGGGCCCCAGTATGGACCAGGGAGGACACCCTGTGCCTGCTAGGGGTCTGAGAGAGGCCAGACATCTTGTCCCGGTTCTGGTCATCGCACTGGAACCGGGACATCTACACGGACATCGCCGCGGAGATGTCTGCAGTAGGCCACCCACGGACCCTGAAGCAGGTCCGGAGCAAAATCGAAAAGCTCCACCAGGAGCATGCCCGGACCCGGGAGGCCCGGGAGCTTCAGGGGGCAGGGAGCTCCATCACCTGCCCCTACTATGAGGAGCTCCATGCCTTCCTGGGTCCAGAGCCCAGCGGCTACCCTGCTGAGCCTCTGGACTCAGGAGGGCATCCGAGCCCCTCGTCGGGCCGAGAGAACCCGCACTCCGACGTCTCTGTCAGGGGGCCTCCAGCCGTGCCATCACCATCTGCGATGAAGACCACCCCCAGCAGCCCCGAAATCTTCGCCAGGCCCGAGGCGGAGAGCAGCAGGGAGGACCAGGGGCTGACCACCGCCCCAGGGTCCAACACAGAGCCGGGGACGGCATGATGGATGTCCGGATCCCCTGTGGGTAAGTACCCGCCCCCCACCAAGGCACAAAGGGTTGGGCCTGTCCAGCAGGTCGCTGGCAGCTAGGGGGCCAGGGCTGGGTACCCGGGCAGGTAGGGCACAGGGTGGTGGGTGCAAAGGCACCCCCTTGGCCACGGGTCCCACGGGGATGGTTGGCACTGGGCGCACAGGAGTCTGTGTGCCCGGGGGTGGTGGACAGGGGCTGGCCGGTGGAGATGTGGCTGCATCCCTGGTGGGGTGGACAGCATCAGGCCACACCACTGGCAGGTAGCCATGGGGGACCCCCCTAGATCGAGGCGTAACCGAGTCCAGCCCACCCCTGTGGGCACAACTAGCATGTGCGCCTCCAGGGTGTGGTTCCCAGATGGCAGGCAGGAAGCGGACCCGGTCCCCTTTGAACCGTCCTGTGTCTCTTTTTATCCTCACAGTCCCAGTCCAGCAGGCTGTCTAAAATACAGGGGTTCGTCAGGCATCTGACAAGAGAGATGGAGGGAGCCTGCACTGCCACAGAATACTAATCTGTACAGGCAGGTGGTGAGGTCCCCCTAGACCCCAACGACTACCCCAGCCAGACAAAGTCTCCGCCCAGGGCCCCCCAATGTTCCCTGCCAGGTACTGCCCTGGCCTCCTTCCGAGGCCTTGGGGACTGAGAACCTCACCTCAGGGCACTGTCCCACGGGATCCAGGGACCCTCTGGCAGTCAGGGCAGGGGTGTGTGCAGCAGACATGCACGAACAGACAGGGCAAACAGGCGGCAGGGGCTGACTTTGTCTTCTGCTTCCCTCCAGCACGCCGCAGGGCTGCCCTGCGCCAGCTGCCACCGCCACCAGCAGCTGGATGCCTGAGCACCCGGTCACACCGGCGGCGGAGGAGGGCCCCATGCACCCGCTCGGAGCTCCTCGAGGCCCTTGAGGACTTGGGCGAACGGATGGAGGCCTCCACCCAGGCCTGGTGCCAGGAGCAGCGCCAACGGCTGGAATGCGTCATCGAGGTGGAGACTGACCTGGACACCGTCCTGGGTCACCTCACCAACCAGCTGCCAGCTGCGATCCAGGAGCTTGCCGCACGGCTGCCACCACCACAGCCTGCGGAGGGATCACCGCCCAGACCACCCCAGAGGCGATGCCGGCCGGAAGGCGGACGTGGGCATGGCTGGGGTGCGCCACCCCCCCGAGCCCCCTCCCAAGCCTATCCTGACCCCCCCTTCCCCCTGGACTTTTACACCCCCTTCCCCTCCCAAGTTGCTGCCCCCTCCCCAAAACCCCTTTCCACCCTGCCCCAAACCCCTGTTGTTAATAAACCCCTGTTGCACCCTCTTTTTGTGTTTTGGTGTTTTTATTGGGGTTGGTGGACATTGCGGGTGGACGGGTGGGGGCTGGCTGTGGGTGAACGGGTGGGGGGGTGGTGTAGGGCAGGGCGGGCCTGGCCCTAACAGGTCCCCCTCTGCGAATGCGACCTGGAAGGCATCGCGCATGGCGAGGGCCCGTCGGGATGGCTGTTCCCTTGTGGTCACGAGTCCAGGCTCTGTGAGGTCTGCGGCGAGGAGTCAGGCTTGGGCCTCCCATGCTGGCTGGCTGGGCTCTCCCCGCAGGTTGCAGTAATTGTTGAGGACCACACATGCCCCGATGATGTGGGTCCCCTCCGCAAGGTGGAGACGGGTGAGTAGGCACTGCCAGCAGGCCTTGAGGCGGCCGAACGCCCGCTCCATGACCTGGCGCCAGTCGGTCAGGCGGCGGTTGAAAAGCCATCGGCTTGGGTCCAGGGGTCCTGCATATGGCCACATGAGCCAGGACTACAAGGGGTAGGCTGCGTCAGCCATGACGAGGATGGGCACCACTATGCCCCTGAGATGGATGTCTTGCTGGGGGAAGAAGGTGCCTGCCTCCATGTCCCGGTGGAGGGAAGAGTTCTGGAGGACCCGGGAGTCGTGGGCCCTCCCTGGCCATCCGACGTAGATGTTCTGAAATAGGCCCCGGTGGTCCACGAGGGCCTGCAGGAGCATGGAGTGGTACCCTCGCCGGTTGCAGTACTCCGCTGCCCTGTGCTCTGGGGCTCTCACAGCGATGTGGGTGGCATCAAGGACCCCCACACAGTTGGGGAAACTGAGGGCAGCCATCCCCGGGATGATGTCCTGAAGCTGCCCTGCTCTCACCAGGCGTCGCATCAGGACCCGGTTGATTGCCCTGGCGACCTTGCGGAGGATGGCACAGATGGTGGATCGCCCGACTCCGAAGAGATGTGCCACTGCCTGATGGGACTCCGGAGTGGCCATCTTCCACAGGGCAATGGCCACTCTTTTGTCCACCGGGTTGGCATGCCTCATCGGGGTGTCCCTGTGGTGCAGATGCGGGGCGAGCTCCGTGACCAGGGCAGTGTAGCTGGCCCTGGTCATGCGAAGGTTGCGCCACCAGTCATCGTCACCCCATGTGTGCAGGACGACCTGCTCCCACCAGTCTGGGCTGGTTTCCCGAACCCAGAGCTGGCGGGGCACAGAGGAGGGCAGGGGCACGAGGTCAGCTCAGAGGATGAGGTGGATGAGGGCCTGGTGTGGAGGCTGGGCACCCTCTGCGTCCACAAACAGGGTGGCCCGCATGTGCAGGGCACTCTGCAGGTGGGCAGAGGGTCCCTGGGTGGCATGGCACGTTCTGGGCTGCCGGGCAGTGTCCATGGCTTGCGGCACGCTGCTAACCAGAGTGGACAGGGAAGTGAGGTTGGGGCCGGCTTTTATGGGATGGCTACCAACATGGCCATTGAGGCGGCCATGTTGCCACACCTCCCATGGTGCCCTGCCCCTGGAGCGAAACAGCATGCCCACTGTGTGAATATGCTATTTCGATTCCCACTTTTTCCTTATTTCAAATTAACATTTTGTTAATTCGAAATAAGTTGTTTCAAAATAAGCGTTATTTCGGTATACGGTTGTTTTGAAACAACCATATCGAAATAACCTGCTGTGTGTGAACACAGCCATTGAGATTGCTCCCTAATGGCATGAAAATATTAAATTTGGTCTTGTACCCCACAGTAGTGATTTTGGGGTGCCAAGTAACAGTGGTCCTCTTAAACAGCTACCAGCATGCTGGATCTGGTATAAAATTTGGCTACTAGAAGTTTCCCAACACATGAGTCAGTGGCTACTACCACCCCCATTCTGTCTGGAAGAAAAATATGTATATTAAATTTGTCACGACTCTCTTAAATAGGAGCTGAGGGAGATAACTGCTTGTCTGTTGCCAGTCTGGTATGCTGAGTACAACACAGGCTGTGCCTATTTTCCAGCCCACCAGCTGCTGCTGGTCCTGAGCTCCTGCTGGACCTGGGAGGGAAAGGGAGATTGGGAGCTTGCACCAGGGCCAGAACGCTGTTGCTCCTCCATTCCTCTCCCAGCTGTTGGAGCTGGGAGAGAGACAGAAAGGCAGCAGCACTCCAGCCCCAGTGTAAGCTGCTGCTGCTGCCACTCTCCCTTTTTCTCCTAGACACAGCAGTGGCTCCTGCCAGTCCCAAGCTGCTGTTGGACATGGGAGGGGAAGGGAGAATGGCAGCATGCGCCAGGGCTAGAACACTTCTGCCCCTCATCCCTTTCCCAGCTGCTGGAGCTGGGAGACAGATGGAGAAGCAGCAGTGCTCTGATCCCATGTATTACGTTTGCTTCAGCTTATATACTGTTGTCCGGCCCTCAAAACATTGTCCAAATGTTGTTATCTGGTCCTCAAAAATATTTTAAGCTTCCATGTAAAAAGTTTGCTCATCCCTGATCTAGATGGACTTTTGATGTACCAATGTAAAGTGTCTATTAACAGTGCTAACACAGCTAATTACCTGTGGTGCCTGAGAGGTGCAGGTTTTACTTTAAAGGACAATAACCCTTCCATTCTTCATGCAAGAAAACACCTGTGAACCGTCATCAAAGCCCACATGAGAGAATTAGGTGCAAATGCCCACCTTGCTACAGCTATAAAAGGAAGTTTGGAGTATAACTCTTTTATCTCACATCTGTCCCAGTTTCTCAAGGAAATTTTGGGCCACCGGATTGAGATCCTAGCCAGCACCAGCTTGGAATCATCCTGCTAATTCTCACTGGAGAGTTAAAACAAACTAAGCATGAACTATTTGGTCCACTTACTTTTGAACTAGATTTTTAACAACTGAAGCTGTAAACAAAGGTCTTAAACTCAGCCAGGTACTGAATGTGTGCCTAAGAAGGTACAATACAAATCTGCAAATTCCAAACTCTGTTGGAAACCTGAGGTATATGAACAAGGAGGCCTGTGGAGCTTTTAAAGACTAATATATTTATCTCATGAGCTTTCATGGGGGAAAGTCCAACTCTGCCAAATGCTTTGAAGAAGTCTCATGAAGTGGGATTGTCTCTCATACAAGGTCATATGATAAATAAATTAGTTGGTCTTTAAAAGTGTCACAGGACTCCTTTTGGGTACGTCCACACAAACTGTTTAAATCGAAATAACGCTGATTATTGCGATTTAAAAAATGGTAGGTCACAATGTTCCCTTATTTTGAAATGAGGAGCTCCCTTATTTCACTATAAAGAAAGTTGTATTGATATAATAAAAACCTAGTATTATATTGATATGATGGCTAAATCAATTGTTATTTTGAAATAACACTGTTTGGACATGTTATTTCCGTTTAACTATTAAATTGATTTAACACTTCTTGCCTTTTTCCTTCCCAAGTGCTTTCCTTTTTCTATATATGGGGTGGGGGCATGGCTCAGTGAGGGGGCCATGTTGCCACACCTCCCATGATGCCCCTCTCCTGAATCAAAATAGCAAATCCTGTGTCCAGACATGCTATTTTGATTTGGCTTTTTTTTGGTGTGGACCTGTTAATTGATTTAACTTAAATCAAGTTAATGATTTTTATGTCAATATTATTAAATCTATTTAAGTTAAATAGATTTAACTGCCTGTGTGTGGACGTAGACTTTTTTGTTTTGCTGAACTAGACTAACATGGCTACGCCTTTGGAACTGATGTATATGGACTTTCAAATCATTGTATGTATGTGATTATTTTAATCCTTTAACAGTACTCTCATAGTTTGTTTCTTTCCTTGTATAATAAATCTTCAGTTTTAATTACTAAAGTATTGGCTGGCAGCATGGTATTATGGTAAGATGCAAACTTATGTTGTGCTGGGTAATGTGGCTGACTCTTTGGCATCAGAAGAAACCTTTTTGGATAAAGAGCTTGGCATTTTAAGCAAATTCTTTTTGTACTAGACAGTGGCCTTTGGGGACCAGTAGCTAAAATTCAGTAAAGGACACTGTTTATATTTGTTGTGGCTTCTTGATGTCCAGTATGGAGAATCAAAAGCACATTTTGTGATTAGTTGGGGAAGTTTATCTTCAGGTAACCCACCAATCCTGGGAGAATCTGCTCTCCTGTTGCATCTTGCCCTGATATTTGCATTTTTATGTGGTTATCCCAGGAGGCCTGAGTCATAGCACGGATGCGAATTGGCTTCACATTACTCATGAGAATCACCTACGCTGGGAAAGCTAATGTTCCCACCAAGGCACCAAATTCAGTGATGAATCCTGGTCTCTAGCCACATGATGCACATTGTGCATATGCTAAAAAGAATAAAATATTGAAATATTTTTTCCAGTGGGTTTTCCATGGGATTTGGTAGGCAGAGGGCTCCGGCTATCAAACCCCTAACCTGTGTTTAAATCTGTTTAATGTTGGAGACTGACAGAATTTTGTTAACAACTGTGTATATAAGCTATCTCAATGAAGACTATAGACATCCCTGTGAATGGTAGGAGTTCTGGGGTTAAACATGTGTCAGAACTAGGGTGGACTCTGCAGTGCAGATACCTGTAAGTCTGTGTGACTGGGGACTCCCTGCTGAGAAGGACAGACAGGCCTGTAACCAGAGCTGCTCCCAAGACCAGAAAGATATGCTGCTTGCTGGGTGCTAATGTACAGGATGTCAATCTGAGGCTGAAGAGGATTCTAATGAGAGCAGGAAAGAACCCTCTGATTGTCCTTCATGTGAGTACAAATGATATAGCTAGATTCTCCCTGAGGAGGATCCTCAAGGAAATAGAGGCTTACGTGATCTTCAGTGGGATTCTTCCTGTCCCTAGAGGAGGACAACAAAGGTGCAAGAAGATCCTGATGATAAACAGATGGCTCAGGCAATGGTGCTATAAGGAGGGCTTTTGCATGCATGGTCACTGGGCGGCATTCATGGACAATATACTGTTCTCCTGGGATGGACTCCACCTGAGTAGGGAGGGAAACAGACTTCTGGGAGGGAGGTTAGCACAACTGATCAAGAGAGCTTCAAACTAGTGAGTTGGAAGAGATGGTTGGGAGATGCCCAGATAACCTCCAGGCCTGATATCAGCACTGAGAGGAAGGTAAATGAAATATGAAAGGACACAGAGATAGGGAGCAGAATGGAAGTTGGAAGGACGGACAGTGTAAATACAGGTCAAATGTGAGATATTGGCAATAGAAAGATGGTGACAAATTGTATAAAGAATGTGAGAGAAGCCAAGCAGCAAAAACTAAAATGTTTATATAGTAAAGTGACAAGCCTGGGTAACAAAATGGAGGAGTTGGAGCTACTGGTAGAAGTGAAAGCAGATATTATAGAGATAACAGAAACATGGTGGAATAGTAGTCACACCTGGTGTACCAGAGTTGAAGGCTATGTGCTCTTAAGTAAAAGCAGATATATAGGCAAAAGAAGGGGAGTGTTATTATATATCAGTGATGAGGTAGAACTGTAAAGAAATTCAAAGTGATGGAATTTATGAGACAGAGTCTACCTGGGTAAAAATCACATTGGGGAAGAAAGCTACTTGAGTTTCTTCTGGGATAGTGCTTGGGGTGTGTTACAGACCACTGGCATCTGATTTAGACATGGATAGGGACCTCAATAAGGAAGTAAATATTGCTGGGAACTGTGTGATTATGGGGGACTTAATCTTTCAAGATATAGATTGAAGAACATGTGCTAGCAGCAAATAGAAGGGCCTAGATTTTCCTGGATATGTTATCTGATGAATTCATTCACCAAACTATTACCAAACCAATAAGAAGGGATGCCATAATAGATTTGGTATTGGTGAGTAGTGAGGACCTCAGAGGGGGAATGGTTGTAGGGGACAACCTAGATTTGAGTGACCATGAGCTAATTCAGCTCAAGCTAAATGGAAGGAGAAACAAAAACAGATCTGTAACTAGCATCTTTGACTTGTAAAGGACTAACTTTAGGAACTTACAGGAATTAGTTAGGGAAGTGGACTGGACGAAAGAAGGTATGTAAAGGTGGAAGAGGCTTGGAATCACTTCAGATCAAAGTTGCAGGAACTATCTGAAGCCTGAATTCTGAGGTGAGTAAGCATCTTGGACAGGTGGTTAGGAGGAAGCACAAAGCCTACAAGGAGTGGATGATGGAACAGAACATTAAGGAAAGCCACCTCTCAGAGGTCAGAACGTGCAGATAAAGTGAAAAAGGGAAGAGGTCAAGCAGAGCTGGATCTTGAAAAAGGAATTAAAACTAATAGTAAAAGGTTCTTTAGCCATACAAATATAAAGAAAACAAAAAAGGAAAAAGTGGAACTGCTAAAAACTGAGGATCGTGTGAAGGTCAAGGATAATCTAGGCATGGCTGAATATCTAAATATATACTTTTCCTCTGTTTTTACTGAGGGTGATGACAAGCTGGGGGATAGAGGTAGCGTAGCTAATGGAATGAGGACATGGAAGTGGAAATCACCGTAACCAAGGTAGAAGCCAAACTTGAGCTGCTTGGTGGGATTAAACTGGGGGGCTCAGATAATTTCCATCTGGGGATATTAAAAGAACTGGCACAAGAAATTGCCAGCCCATTAGCAAGAATTTTTAATGAATCTGTAAACTCAGTGGTTGTACCATATGACTGGAGAATTGCTAATTTAGTTCCTATTTTCAAGAAAGAGAATAAAAGTGAGCTGCGTAACTACATGCCTGTAGTTTGACCTTGCTACTATGCAAGGGCTTGGAGAAAATTTTGAACAAGAATGTACTTAAAGATATTGAGGATAATGGTGACTGGGATAAATTACAACATAGCTTTACAAAAGGTAGATCGTGTAAGACCAACCTGATATCCTATTCTGAGAAGATAATAGATTTTTCTGGAAAAAGGGAAGGCAGTAGACCTAATTTACTTGAATTTCAGCAAGGCATTTGATACAGTTCCACATACTCAGGGCTAGAATAACTGGCCTGGGGGCTGCAGGCAGCTGTCCACCACCAGGCCCTCCCACTGCCTGGGCTCCCATCCTCCATCAGAGGGGCTGCCCAGCAACCCCCCAAGACTGGGGAGGCCCGGGGACCAGAGAGCACTGCCATTCCAGCCCTGTTTGGGTCAGTCTGCCTGGGAGGTGGGGAGGCCAGCTGCACAGCATAGGGGGCGGCGGGGGGGGCTTCAACACAGCCCCACAAGGCTGTGGGCCATGGAAGGCTGTGCCAGAGCATCAGTGACCTCACTGCGAGCCAGCCAGCCCTGCCTTTTGGGCGGAGTAAAGAGGGTTTGGCCCACACCACCCATGGGGGTGGCCAGCTGGCCTAGGGGGCAGGGGCAGGGCCAGATTATTTGAGGGGCCTTATGGCTTAAGACTTGGGTCCCAGCCAAAAAGGGGACTCGGGTCCAGCCCCTAAACCACTGATAATTCCCCACCCAACCCCCCATCTGGCTAAGTGCTGGCAAGGCAGAAGTGCTAAGAGCACTCCTAAACTGCTGGCGCAAGGTGGTGGGAGCAGGGCCCTGTAGCCAGAGGTCAGGTACTGAGCTCTGCCTCATCCCCTGGGCTAGCTAGCCCACCCCTGGGGTTGGGGCAGGCCAACACCTGTTTGCTTGCTGGGGTGGGGGAGCTGGCTGGCTCACAGAGAGGCCACCACTGCTCTGGTGTGACCTTCCAGGACCCATGGCTCTGGGGGGCTGCTTCAGAAGCCTCCACCCCAAGCAGCAGATGTCCCCTCCTAAACCCAAGCAGACTGAGTAGAGCAGGGCTGGCTGGCACAGGAGCACCTTATGACCCCAGGGCCGGCAAGCAATGAGAGGGCAGGGGCTAGCCTGTGTGGTGGGAAAGCCCAAGCAGGGAGGGCTGCAATTAGTGGGGAGCCCAGATGAAAGGGGGACCTGTAGTGGGGGCAGCCTGCGGCCCCTGGGCTAGTTAATCATGCCACGGGCAGGGCAGGGCACAGAGACTGCTGCTTGGCCTCTGGCTCCAGGGCCCCATCCCCACCCCTCAGCACCAGGAGATTAAGAGCACTCTTAGTGCTCCTGCCCTGCTGGCACTGAGCTGGATGGACGCTGGACTATTGGGGTTTTAGAGCCTGGAGCCTGGGTCCCCGTTTTGGCCAGGGCCTTGATTTAAGCCCCCTAAAGCCTCTGTAATATTCCAGCCCTACACATAGAAGATTATTAGTTACATTACAGAAGATGGGGATCAATATGGAAATAGAAAAGTGAATAAGGAATTGGTTAAAGGGAGATTACAGTGGGCCATACTGAAGAATTAACTGTCAATCTGGAGGAAGGTTACCAGTGGAATTCCTCTGGGATCAGGTTTGGGGCTGATGTTATTTAAAATTTTTGTTATTGACCTTGGCACAAAACGTGGGATTGTGCTAATTAAGTTTGTGGCTGACACCAAGTTGGGGGGTATTGCTAGTACAGAGAAGGGATATTGTGCAGAATGATCTGGATGACCTTGTAAACTGGAAAACATAACAAAACAAAACAAACAAAAACCATGGAGTCTTGTGGCACTTAAATACTAACAGATTTATTTATCACATGAGCTTTCATGGGAGAATATCCCACATCATCAGATACTATGAAGATGGGGGAATTTACAGAATAAGATGAAAATAAATGCAGGGGAGTGTAAGACATGGGATTAGGTCATACTGCAACAGCAAATCAGAAAGCTCATGTAATAAATAAATCTTGTAGTCTTTAAGTGCCACAAGACTCCTTCCTTTTTTTGCTTTACTGGACTAACATGGCTGCCCCTTTGGAATTTGACAAGAGAAAATGTTTCCTCATTTGCCTTTGGTCCAAGCTGGGCCCATAAAGCATCACAGTTACAGCAGCAGAAGTAAAGAAGAGCTGAGCTCTGTAGAAAATTGAAGACGTGTGAGTATTTCTTGTCTATGGACTCTCAAGATTAGAAAAGGACACAGAGAAAAGTTGTTATACCAAATGAGTACCTGAGATCTTTTTAGGGGGAGAAGGCAATATGCCATGTTTATTACAAATACAGAGAAAGTTGAGAACTAACTTATCCCTATGCCCTCACACACACACACTCATCCAGGTGCCCAAGCATACCATACAACGTTCTGGAGTCTGCGTTATTACCAGTCCTAATGGTACTGCTGCTGGAGTCTGTGTTAGTATCTGTTGCTGGGGTTCATGGCAGCTGCCTGGCCAGGGAAGCTGGACATGAGAAGGAGCAGGGTCTTCATCGGGTACACACCGAGGCTCCTTTCTTCCAGGTGGTGTGCAGAACAGTTCCCCCCTTTTGCTTTGGGATCTCACCCAGTCTTTATAGCTTTGTCATGCCAGACCAGGTGCTCTGGGACATTTAGTCACCAGGCAGTTGTGGATGTGACCCTCAGCTTGTTTTCTTGGGTGTCTGCTGCTGGGGTGGATCCTTCATTCCTTTGTTTTTAGCAGTGTATCCACATTCTTCAGCAGTTAAGGTGGGCTTCTCACTTCAGCTGGACAAGCTGACAGCTTGAGGCTGGATCACACTTAGTTGATCAGAACAAGCTGGCAGCTTGGGGCTAGTTCTCACACACATCCACCCTCCATCCATACCTTATAGCTTATTCAGTCTTACACAAGATGAGGTATATTGGTTACAAAATGGAGTTTCTACATGTACAATATGGAGTATGGAATGCAACAGAGATTGGGGAAAAGGTAGTGGTATAACCAGAGCTTAAGGATAAATAGGGACAAATTCACATAGCAGTACAGGCTGGGGCTGCGTGGCTCAGGGGAAAGAGCTGCTCCCCTCCAGTCAAGTGAACCCCAAAGGGCAGTGGCCTGAGTCCAAGGCTCTCCCCAACAGCCACAACCAGTCCAGGAGAAAATACTTATTACCATCCACTAATACTACATGGAGATTGCCAGTACTAATGTGAGAAAGTTGTAAATGCTAAGATAAGACCATCACTGTGAAGCAATTAAAATGAAACAAAGATTGGAAGGATACAAATATTGGGGTACTATTCCAAATGGGAAGTAATTAATTAGAACTTAATAGAAATTGACTGAGGCAACATTACCAATAAGAAACATTGTTACAACCAGTCAAGACTATATGAAGATTGACAGAAAATAAGAAACGATCAATGAAGACTCATGGAGATCAAGGCAAAACTGGAGTGAAGTTACACATCAGTGAAAGTTGTACAAGAGTGAATTAGAACCATAAACCAATAAACTCAATAAAGTTATGAGTGAGCCCAATGAAATTATGAATGGATCCATAAGGCTATAGATACCAATAACCACCATATCCCCACAAAGTCCTCTCTGCTCTCTTTTCAGTATGTCTTGGGAAGTGGATGGCACGCACTGTCAGTCATACCTATTGACATCAAGGGCCCAGTTTGATGGGTGATACACAGGGCCGTAACTATGGCAGGACTGACAGGGCACAGCCCCAGGTGACCCGAAGCAGCTCAGTAGAGCTGCAATGTTAAAGGGGTGGCTTTGCAGCTCTGACTCTGAGCACCACTAATGGGAAGGGGCGCGTTCTGATCGGAATGCACCCCAGGTGGCAAAACGCCACATTACGGCTCTGGTGATAAATTCCTTGCTCTCAGTCACTTCCCCTGAGCAGGGCAGTAGCCTCAGAGGGTATGTCCACGCAAGTCTTTTATTTCAAAATAACACTGGTTGTTCTGAATTAAAAAACTGAATGTCCACACAAGGTTTTCTTATTTTGAAATGACAGGCTCTGTCATTTCGAAATAAGAACCGTCATTTTGAAACAGCTTAAACCGATTCATTTTGAAATGGCTGTTATTTCAAAATGGTTATTTCAAAATAACGCCGTTTGGACATGTTGTTTCGAAATAACCATTTCAAAATAACAGCTGTTTCGAAAGCAGGCTTTCCCTTAATTCTAATTAACATTTTCTTAATTCAGATTAATTTATTTTGAAATAAGGACTTTATTTCGAAATAACTTATTTCAAAGTAATGATCTATATGTGGACATAGCCAGAGACTGCTGCAGATTCCATGGGACTGAAACTACTCAGTGCTTGTGACATACAATTTTTGGTCTTAAGGATTCACTTTTTTCCTCCATGTAGAGTGTGTCAGGATCAAATTCTCAAACAGCTGAAGGAAGTGGTTCTAATTTCTCTCTCAGGATCAGAGCCAGCACAAGTGGTGAGCCAGTGTGACACCAGCCCAGGGTGCTGAAGCTTAGGGGTGCCGGAGGGTGGGGCAGGCCAGCCCAGAAGCTGGACCCCATGCTCCTGCCTCTCCCCGAGCCAGTCACTCCACCCCCATGGGCAGAGCAGGCCATCCCATGGGTTGGACTCTGCTCTCCCGCCCAGTCTCTGAGCTGGCCCTCCCTGCCTCTAGGGAGGAACAGCCAGCCCAGGGGAGGGGAAAGAAAGCAGAGCCCGGCCTCTGGGCTGGTCTGCGCCACCCCTGGGCTGGTTGCTCCCTGTTCTGGGGACAGGGCGAGCCAGCCCAGCACAGAGGCCTGGTTCTGCACTCTCATTCACACCCCCTGCTGCCTTTGGCTCCACACTGAAAGCAGTGGAGTAGGGGAAAGCATGGCCATGGGGGGCACAAAAGGAAAAGTTGGCTTAGGGTGTCACAGGCTCTTGCGCTGGCCCTGCCACTTCCCCCTGCCATGACCAGGGTAGTAAGGGGAAAGGGGCTTTGCCTCGGGCACCAACTTAAAAAGCGCTATGGGGAAGCCATTGTCCCTGTTGCCTCTGGCCACGGAAGGGAAGCGTTCCCCCCTGCCGACTCTGGCTGCGGTGGGGGGCCACAGTCACCCCTGCTGGGTTCTGGCCCTGGCAGAGGGAAGCAATTCACAACCTCGGCCAGAGCCGGCAGGGGGCATTACTTCCCTGCTGCGGCCAGAGCTGACAGTCGGGGAGGGGTCCCTTCTTCCCCTCACAGGAGCATAGGGACCCCCATTGCCAGCTCCGGCCTTGGCAGGGAAGCCATCCCCTGGCTCCAGCCAGGTGGGGAATTGTTTCCCTCTGCCGCGGCCAGAACCACCAGGGGCAATCGCGTCCTGCCATGGCCAGAGGCAGCAGGAACAATGGCTTCCCTCTGTGGCTGGGGGTGGGGTGGGGTGGCGTGATGCTGTCTGGGTCTGGAGGACTGTTCATGATTATTTTTCATATTAATATTTCATCTTTGCAATAATCCATATGTGATATGCCATGTTTGGTAACAACAGCAAGGCTGTAATCTGCTAGGAATGACTATATGATTTATATGTAGGTATCATATTTGTATTAGAAATTAGGAATCTATTTGTTTTTACATGTGTTCCAAGTGATTTGTTCTTAAGGCAATCCCAAACTGGGCATCTGCAAAACTATTGTTCTTCTTAATGGCCCCCATCAGGGAGGCTTCCTGGGGCAGTGGGCCCAAGAAGAAACCTGTTTGACCAGTTAGCCAGACTGACCATGTGACCGAACTCCATTTTGAGCTGGCAAGGACACTAAGATAAAAGGCAGTGGACCCATCTCCCTTTTGTCTTTAGTCTTCAGTCTGCAACCTGCAATCAACACTGTCCTCTGGAATTATTCTTCTGGGACTGAACAAAGGACTGAGACCCACCCAGCTGCTGCTGCTGCTGCTGCTGCTGGGTGCACACCAGAGGAGTTGGGCTAATCTGCTAACTACAGGATCTTCAAGGATATGCTTTCTATGGACTCCAAATCATTTGTATGTATGCGATTCACTTTGACCCTGTAACATCTCTCATATTTTGTTTTCTTTTTATATAAAACCTTTAGTTGTAATTACTAAAGGATTGGCTGGCAGCGTGGTATTTTGGGTAAGATCCAAGCCTATATTCTGGGCGATGTGGCTGGCCCTTTGGGGTCAGAAGAACCTATTTCTTTAAGAGATCCAGTGGCTAGAGGGGACCATGGGAACCGATGTGTAGTAAGGGGGCTGTTTCTGTTTTGGTTATGCTTGGTGATGACCAGAGTGGGGAATCAGAAGCATGTTTTGTTAATGATTCGGAGACTGGTTTAAGTACCACCTATCAGTGGTTCGGGGGTTTGTCCCCTGGTTTTGCAGCTTGCCCTGATTTTGGCACATTCAGAAGGTTATCCCAGGAGTCCCAGGCCACAGGGGGGCCAGGCGGGTGGACCAGCAGTGCTACACCTGCTGCCCTTTTGGCTGCTCACCTGGTCCTTGGAATGGGGGTGGCAGCAGAGGAATCTGCCTGTCCCCTGGGCCAGCTGGCCCTGCTTCCCAATGCGGTGGGCAGGGGCAGAAGGTGATTTGCCCAGGCCCGGCACACGCCTGCCCCAGGAAGTGGGAGGGCACCCATTTATTGGTTGCAGAGGGGTGCCAGAAACCCTAGCACTGGCCCTGATGGGACCCATATCCCACAGCAGAATTGAGGATAGGACCAGGGATCTGTAATGTCCTTGCTGGTGTTGGGTACAGAAGCGCCCACCACCTGCCCAGATAGAATTAAATATGCCCCTTTGCAGAGGATGCTTTCCTTGTTCCACAATCATGTGAAAAACGCATGTGGGGGACAGCAGAACCTTATAAGGCCTGAGCCACCCAAACACTGCCCAGGAAATTGAGAGGGGGAAAGATCCTTGAAAAGACTCTCCTAGAGCCCAGGGAATAATGGACTCTCAGCCCCTGCTATACAAAACCTGGGTTTTGTGCAATGGATCCAGAGGGGGACAAAGCTCACCCCTGAAGATATTTTCATCTCCCCTGGACTTTGGTAAGCATCCTGGTCATTGGCACGCTGACTACATGGGCATTGCTGGGCATAGCCACAAACACACTACCTGTGCCTCGAATGTTTTCTCCAGTGCTCTGATCCGCACTGATAGCTGGGCTAAAACAGGCAGGCAGCTGACAGAGGCAGGCTGCTCTGCTCAGCCTTACACATTAGGAGCTGGAGGCAAGACATTTTTAAATCTCCTGTTCTGGCCGCGGAGCAGCTTCCATCAGTTGTGGGCTGGGTCCTCCTTTGACGCCAAAGGGTGAGTGGGAGGGTAGGATCAGGAGCCAGAGGGAGGCTCCGGGGCAGCAGGGGGAGGCAAGCTGCTGGTGGTGATTGTGGCTGTTGGGGTGGGGAAGGGAAGCTGGTGGTATCAATGGCTACTGGGGGTGGGACTGGGAGGTGATGAGAGGCTATGGGGGAGAGAGCCAGTGGTGGTGGTGACTACTGGGTGTGTCAAATGGTGCTCAAGGAAGTGGTAACTACCAGTAAGTTGTAACCATTCTCTGCTATGGAAATCATTTGTATTTTTAACACTCTAAGATTAAAATGAGTGTAACTTGTTCCGTGTGGCCTTAAAATTAACCAAATCGGAAGCTAGCGCAGAATGCCTCAGTTGTCTTATTAAAGAGTGTGTCTTGCTGCAAGCATAGGTCAAGCAGGGCTTGATGACTGATGACCTGCACTAGCTTCCTAAAGGTGTGTTTTACCTGCTTGAAGGACCATCTCTGTTTTCATGTTATTGTGATTAGTGGCTCTAAAACTCCCCTGGAAATATGAGAAGGGATTAGTTATAGGATGTTTTCTGTAGTGTTCCTCTAGCTTTTTACTATTGGCTAAGGCCTTCTTTCGCTCCTTCCCCTGTCCACATTGTCTAAAATTAGTAGCTTTTGGACACACTGCACATCACTCCATCAATGAGGGATCTGAAAACAGGAGCATTGTGGGTACAATGAACTGCTAGAGGGTGTGGGTGGTTTCCACGGTGTCTGTGGTAGAAGGGGTGGCAGGGTACCTGTGGAGGATGAAGTGGTGATTTGGGCCTGCAGCAGTGAACGTAGATGGTCTTGGTGACTGGGAAATATCAGGGAATGTAAAGGGAAAACATATGAGGTGTAGGCTGGGTCAGGTTTGAGTATATCACAGGGTCTCCAAGTAGCCTGGAAATGAGGTCAGGAGTGTGTGGTGGTTGCTGTGGCATCCATTTCTGAGAGGTGCTGGCCATCCACTTTATGGGGTGTTGAGGTGTGTGCTGGAATCAGGAGCCTGGCATGGGCTGTAGGGAGGTGGGGGGGCATCTAGCAGCCATCTCCACCTTGCTTTCATGTCATGGGGAAGCCGGTGGGTGGGTGGCAGCCCTGGGCTTACGGGGAAACCAAGGGGGCTCTGGACAGTGGGTGAATCAGGGGAAATTGTGAAAGGGGAGGGAGGTTCGGAGGCCAGGTGAGACCAGGGAAAAATAGCGTGTGGTGGGTAAGAAACTGGGCAAAGCTGGGGATGGGGGTTCTGAATCTTTCTCCTATGCAGCAGTTCCCCTACTGAGAGCTCATTTCTTTCCTCTTTTAACCATTTCCTTTGGACTGTTTCTTAAATGCCTCCTGACTCTTCTAACTAGCCTGTCTCCATGGAGATTGGAGTCCCTTTCCATTGAGGTGGAAGCCGTCCATGATGGACCCATAGATGATGGCTTGTTGCACCAACACATCTAAATAAAACCCTTGATGCTTCACACCACAAGTAGAGAGTGATCAGCCACTGTCTTAGGTTAATCCAGTCTAGTTTTTTCCCTCCATGTGCCTCTGCTTCAGTCTGAATTGAGACCTCACTGGCTGCAGATGGTAGCCAATGAGGTTGGGAGACATTTGCTGAGGTTGCAGCACTGGTCCAGGTTAGCTAGAGAGCAGCATTGCACAGCTGTGGGAAAGGTGCTCAGCAGCTTGCCTGGCTGTAGAAACTCACTTCAGAGCCCCAGAGCTAAGGACAGGGGCTAGATTTGGGCCAGATCCATGTGGCTTGGAAGCACACGATGCCCAGCATTCGGGTCTGCTTGCAGCAGGCCTGCTTTGTGGGTTGGGTCAGGTGCACATGAATGCCTCCGACTCTGCAGATACAACCAGGGCAGGAAATGCAGAGGCTGAGTCACCCAGAAGACCGATATGATATTCAGGTATTGGGGTAAGGATGTGGCTTTTGTCTGAGACCCTCAGAATCTTGAGTCATACTGCAAGCACTGGAGTTGTTCCTGTCCCACGTTCATGATTGTGGTTACAGGTCACTTGGTGAGGAACAGCCACATAGCTTGGAGCTCTGCACAACTGGCACCGTGCATAGCTGGGGCATGGAATGCTCAGCTGGTGTCATGCACAATTGGAGTCAGGCCTCCATAGAGCTAAGCTCAGGCCACTCTGTGGTCTGTGAGTGTGCTTTCCACACTTGTGCTGGCCAGGCAGATGTGGCTAACACTCCATTTCAGGTGAGAAATCAGCACCTCACTCCCATGAGGGGGAGGGGACCCAGACCCAAACTATGTACATCTTTGTAACGAGATCTGTGTGTCTCTGCTGTTCACCCTTACAATATAACCTTGTAGGGCCTAATCCTAAGCATGCCATGGAAGGTTTTTTGGAATATTCGTGGCATGCTGAATGTGACCCAGGCCTCCTGGGATAACCAGCTGAATATGCAAAGATGAGGGTAAACTGCAAAACCAGGGGCCAAATCCCCTAACCACTGACGGGTGGCACTTAAACCAGTCTCCCAGTCAGTAACAAAACATGCTTCTGACTAACCACTCTGGTCATCACCATGCATAATAAAATAGAAACAGCCTCCTTTCTGCACACCAGATCCTACGGTCCCCTCTAGCCACTTGGTCGCTTTAAGAAATAGGTTCTCCTGAGCCTAAAGGGCCAGCCACATCACCCAGAACAATATACGCTTGGATCTTACCCAAAATACCACACTGCCAGCCTATCCTTTAGTAACTACAACTAAAGGTTTAATATAAAAAGAAAACAAGCTAGATATAAGACATGTTAAAGGTGTCAATGGAGGTGGCAAACATAATGGCTACCCCGCCCCCCAACATAGCCCTCTAGACTATGGAGCTCACAGGGAGGAGTGTTAAGTATCTATCTCCCCTGATGGGTCTCATCTCCGGGCTATCCAGCTCAAGGGGAAGAGTGTTAAGGATCGATCTTCCCTGATGGGCCTCAATCTCCTGCGTGAGTTTCTTCCTCCCTAGTTTTCTGTCAACAAGGAGGGGGGTGAGTTCCTATCCCCCCTGAACAGTTTCTCGGCACCCCCGTCACCACAAAGGAGAGGTCATTGTCTGGGGTCCCAGTTTTATCATTGGTCCTGACCAGGAGCCTTCTCCTAATTGGCTATTTTTACTCTGGCTGGGCAAAATTCTATTAAAACCCCCTGTCTCAGCTAGCTTGTTGTTCTCCCACCCTCAAATGCTAAAGGGCACGTCGTGACCTGGTCGGACTGATCCCCCGACTGAGACAGGGAGTACCCACCCCCGAGACCCTTTTTTTTTTGGGGGGGTGTACACGGATTGCCGGACGAATGATTAAGTGCTGAGATGCTGCAGCTGGTCTGCCTCCTCGCTTTGGGTTCTACTGCGGTCCTGGGACAGGTATTATAAATCGATATAGGCCTCCTACCTTCTCTTAATCATTCTACTTGGCACCATTTATATATAGCCTGTGTTTGTAGCTTCTTCACCTGAGTTTTGCATAGTTTGTGTAGTTATTATTTTCTCTGTATCCTGCATAATCTTTTTATGATATAGTTGTTTAAGGTCTAGCATAGTTTTGTGTTGTTAATTTGCCAGGTGTTTTGTTAATCATTTGTATTTTGCATCCTTCTTACTGTATAATTGTTCATTACTCTGCTTCTGCTCTAAACTGCTGGCCCCAAACTTCCCCAGTGTACACGGAGGGATTGTGGGGGTTTATTGTTCTCTCATCTGACTTTTTTAATTCTGCCGCCCACCCTTCTTGGCTAGCAAGGAGGAATGGCTTCCAGCCATTGGTAAATACGCGTCGGGTGGGCTGGTCAGTGCCTATACCGATGTTGAGGCAGTAAAAGGCCAGAAAAGTCCTTGACGTATTATGGCCACCCTCTTGTAGGTCATTAATCCATACTGTTATTTAACTATAAGTACTTTTGTAGGTTGTAAGTGTTTTGCATAGACTCTCATACTTTATCCTGTTGTTTGGCTGGAGGTGTTTTACAGGTGCTTTATATAGACTCTTGCTCCACACTGTTACTTGGTTATAAGTGCTTTGCACAGGTTTTTAGCTTTATATTGTCATTTAGTTATAAGTGTTCATTTAGATTTTGCTTTATGGTATTAGTTGGTTATAAGTGTCCTATATAGATTTTTGCTTCATATTGTTAGTTGATTACAAGTGTTTTTGTAGAGATCTCCTTGTTTTACACTGTTAAGTGGTTAAAGGTGTTTAAGGTGTCACTATAAAAGTAGTTTTTTTTTGTTTACTTGAACTGGTGTCTGTCTCATTGGTGGGTGTCGCTGGTCCATCCCAGTCACATCGCGAACCAGGGGTTCAACAAAAGGGTCAAAGTGAATCACATACATACAAATGATTTGGAGTCCATAGAAAACAAATCCTTGAAGATCCTGCAGTTTGCAGATTCCTCTGGTGTGCACCCAGCAGCAGCAGCAGCAGCAGCAGCTGGGTGGGTCTCAGTCCCTTGTTCAGTCCCCGAAGAATAGTTCTAGAGGCAGGTGTTGGATGCAGATAGACCAGAGACTGAAGACTAAACAACAAGGAGTTGTGTGGCACTTTAAGACTAACAGATTTATTTTTTGCATGAGCTTTTGTGGGAGAAGATCCCACTTCCTCAGATATGAGTGATGGCCTTTTATCTCAGAATCCTTGCCAGATCAAAATGGAGGCGGGCCACATGGTCAGTCTAGGTGACTGGTCAAACAGGTTTCCTCTTGGGCCCACTGTAGCTGGGAATCCCCTCTGATGGGCCATCAATATGACAATAGTTTGCACACACTCAGTCTGGGATTGCTTTAGCTCAAACAACTTGGAACACACATAAAAACAAATAGATTTTGAACCTCCAATACAGGCATGATAGCTAGATACAAATCATCTAATCATTGCTAGCAAATTACAACCTTTCTATTAATACCAAACATGGCATATCACATATGGATTATTACAAATATGAATACTAATATGAAAAATAATCATAAATAGTCCCCTAGACCCAGACAGTGTCACACTGAACATCATTGTTATGGTAACAAGTCCCTGGTAACATCCTATACGTGTACAGATATGAAACTGTGTTATATCATATTCACATATGTGGTCACACTTTGCTTGGATGGATACAGGCAAATGCAGAGGTGTTATTCCTCATCTTTTAGAGACATGCATACAGGAACAATGTAACACTTTGGGTAAAGAAGGGCAGATCACCTGCACCTTCCTGGACATGGACAATAACTGACTGCAGGGTGAGGAGGGTGGGTTGGGTCAAGGAAAACCTGCAAAAAGAAGAGACTTCTTTGTCTGAGGCTCTTCCTGTGGTTTCCATGATCTAAGCAATATCAAAGACTGACACCTACCCAGAGGGTGGGGGAGTGGTTGTAGATTATCACAGCCAACCCTATGTGTGTAAGCTAGCCATAGTAGACTATAAAAGGAATCTTATCTTAAGGTGAGTCTGGGAACTGGGCCTGGGCAAAGGAGGAGCAGGACTTTTTAAAATTCCCACCCTGGGCAGGCCCAGGCATGTAGTCCAGAGTGGAAAGGAAAATGTATAATTCCAGATAGATCTGGTTCAGGCCAGAAGGTGGCTTCCAGTGTGTGGGTCAGCCCTTTTGGCTCCAGATGGGAATTGTGCCCCTGCTGAGCCCAGATAAGAGTTTACTGGGGGGGGGAAGCAGGAGCCATCCCAGGTGAGGAGCTATGGAGGGGAAGGGGATAAAATGGAGGTCAGCAAGGGACTGTGTGGTTGTAGCAGGAGTCAGGGTTTCAGGCAAGGGAGCTGAGCCAGGTGAGCTGGGGCTGTGGGAGGAGGAGCACAAGCTGCAGCTACGGGCATGAAGCAGGCTGTAAGGAGGGGAAGCTGGAGCCAGCAAGCTGCTGCGGGGAGCAAGTGGAGCAGAGCTTGGTGAGCCAGGGTTGCAGGCAGAAGCCAGACTGGGTGAGCGGTGGCTGCAGGTGGAGAAGCAGGACGCAGAACTGCTCCTGGGGGCAGAGAATAGGGAGCTGGCCATATCAGTGGCCATTGGGAGATACATAGTAGGGGTATTGGGAGCCTGGCACAAGCTGTGGCGAGCACATGGTGGCCCTCTCTGCCTTGCCTTCACATGGAAGGGGAGGGTGGTCCTGGACTGGTGGGGAAGCTGAAGGGGTTTTGGAAGCCAGGTGAGGTGGGGAAAATACCGGGGAGCTGTGTTCCCTCTAAGCTGCACGGCTGTGCCACCGCACACCTAAAATACCTCTCTGCGCAGGGCTTTCCCATTCCCACGCACAGAGAGGGCCAGGACAGCGGCGCAGCCCAGGATAGGCTGGGAGAGGCCAGCAGAGCAGCGAGGATTGGCCAGGGGGGTTGGGGAGGAGTGGGGCCAGGGCTGGGGCTGGACTGGGCCAGGCCAGCAGAGTAGCTGGGGGTTGCAGTGCCAAGCAGGCCCAGGCCATCAAAGATGCCAATGACTGGGGTGTGGGGGGGTCGAGAGTGGAGCGGGGCGGGGCTGGGCTGGGCTGGGCTGGGCAGAGCCAGGCGAGCAAAGCAGCTGGGGGGGACAGGGGTTGGGGGGGGGAGTGGAGCCTTGGTTGGGGCCAGGCAGGGCTAGGCCAGCAAAGTGGCCGAGGATCAGCGGCGGGGAGTAGGGCCAGGGCCGGGCAGGCCCACGCCAGCAGAGCAGCTGGGGATCGGCCTGGGCCTGGGTCAAGGATTGGAAGGTGGGGGGAGACAGGCCTGAACCATGGCCAAGGATCAGCTGGGGGAGGGGGCAGGCTGAGAGAGTGGCTGAAGTTGAGGGGGGGGGGTAAGCCTGAAGCACAGCTGAGGATCGGCTGGGTGGGCAGAGTTGCTATTCCTGAGCTATCCAAGGGCTCCTTTTTACCTTCATGTCCTTCCTCTCCCAGGCATTCTAAAAATAGGTGAGTGTCCAGCTTTTTACTTCTGATGAGTAGAATGTTAAAGGGAAAAAAAAGAGGCCCAAACACAGCACTGGAGCCCATGATTCTGATGTTAAGAGTTTGCTGCACAGATGCACACACAGGAAAGAGCGAGCAGTTTATAGGGAAGAAAAAAAAAAAAAAATCAAAGGGCAGTGGAGTACACAATTATCATTTATTCCTAGATTTTTTTTTTCTTTCTTCTAGCTGGAAGTTCCATAGCTGAGTTAGCAGACCAATAGGTTTGTAGTTTCAGGGTCTTGAGTTTGAGTCCTGTGTTAGGTTTTTTTAACTTTTGGCCTGTTGCGCCTTAGGAAAGAGCTAAATTGGGAAAAAAATACATAGCAAACACTAATAAAATGAAGGAAAATAAAATGTACCGTGATTAAAATTACTAATAGTGACCAATTAAGTAAAACAAATAAAGGGGCACATTTGAACTGCCTAGAAAATATTTGGAACAATTTTTTAAAAATTGTAAATTGTCTGCTGTGCAAAATGAAAAATAAGAGGCAAGTTAACTGCTTTCACTTTTTTAACTTTTTTATGTGCTTCTTTATGTTGGAAAACCAACAAAGGCAGACGAACAGTACTAAAGAATTGATGAGCCATAATGTCACATAAGCACAGAATGCATTCAAATTATTAATAAAAACAATTTATATAACTATTAATTTTTCATTGTTCTATATTTTTCAATAATTTCCATCACATGAAACTGCACAAAAATTTTATTCAGAATAAGTTTTGCACACAGATTCAAAATTTTGCACACACGCCACCAAACCTCAGAGAGAATATTGGACTCAAGCAGTGGGTGTGCGCCCTCTAGCTATTCAGGGGATGGTTCCCCAGCAAGCACCTCCAGCCCCAGTTAGACAGCAGGAGACACTGTCTACAGAGATTGGGACCCCCTCCCAACCACCACACACCTGCGTTGGTCCATTTAACAAAGAAATGAATTGTGCCTAGCCTTCTTCACTTACACCCTCTAAAGATCACACAGCTTAAGATAAAACAACTACAAATTTGTTGATCAGCATAGACCTCTAATTGAGAATATGGCCAATTATGGCAGAATACATGCAGGGAAGTGTAAATCTTGGGTATGTGTATGACAGCGTGACCTGTTCCCATGATTTACACTTCCCTGCATTTATTTCTTCTCATTCTGTTAGTTCCCCCATCTCCAAAGGGTCTGGTGAAGTGGGATTTTCTCCCACAAAAGCAGTGGTTCCCAACCTTTTTAAGGCTAGGGACCCCTTTTTAGTCCGAAAAAACTTTGAGGCTCACCTGTCTGCATGGAATGGCAGAGTGGCAACACCGCAGGCCGAATGCAGCCTGCATGAGCATAAGCAGGCCCTCACTGCCAGAGAGCCAAGCTGCTGCAGCCATGGCCCCCTCTCGCCACCTCTGCCAGGGAGCAGAGTGGCCCCCTGCCCGTGCCCCTGTGAGCAGAGCTGTAAATACAAATTTTGGCCCCTGAGACAAGCTGTCCAAAATGCGCTTTCCCCCAGCTCCTTCCCAAAGCCTCTCCCACGATGCTTCTGGCTCCCTCAGCCTCCACTGCCCACCACCATCCACTCAGAGACATCTACCATATTCTTTTCTGCCCACTCCAAGCCCCTGATTCATCCCCTGAAGCCCCCCCCCATTCAGTTCCCACAGACACCCACACTAGCCTCTGCTACCCACTCTCATCTGCCCAAAGATATTCACCCCAGCCTCCCCCACCAAGCCCATTACCTGCATGTACAAACACACCAGCCTCCCATGCCCGGCCCCGTCCACCTGAGTCTTCCCAAACCCCCCACTCCAATACCATTAAAAACTCCAACTCTAGCCTGTCCCACCCCGACCTCCCCCTCCTACCCCATTACTGCAGAAACATGAACCTTAGCCTCTCCACACATCCCAGTCCCCCAGACAACCACCACACCTTTCCCCAACCACCCCTATGCCCCCAAACACTCATTCTAGCCTCCCTATTCACTCCATTCATCCACTCCAAGGACTTAGATCAAGATGAAATGATACAACAATTTGCAGTTGTTAAAGCCCGAAAAGTTACCCTTTGAAGCTGAAATTTTACTGAGGTATGTATATGATAACTGTTACTTGTTAATTAAATTCAAATTCATCAGAGGTGTGATCAGGGGTCCCTAGCACCATGTAACAGGAGGTCTGTGTCCTCCACAAATAAGGACCATCCTTCGAAAGGGAGATCCTGGATGGCCTGTTGGGTATCTCAAGGCAGGCCTGCCTCCTGTAGCCACACCACCCATCTCACGATGGTGGTCAAGGCTACCCCCTGACTTGCAGTATCTGAGGCTTTCCATGCAGCCAGAAGCGAGTCCTGGGATGCCAGTGAGCCCTACGCTGAGAGGAATTCATAATCCACATTATGGTCCTGAGGAAAGAGGTCTCTAAACCTTCTTAAAGAGTCCCAAACATCCACGGTGTACCTATCCACCAGAGCCTGGTGGTTAGCTATCTGGAGCTGGAAGGCAGATATTGAGCACATCTTCCTGTCCAAGACCTCCAGCTGTCTCACCTCCTTGGAACTTGGTGAGACGCTGTCTGGGTCTAAGGGACTGTTTATGATTATTTTTCATATTAATATTTCATATTTGCAATAATCCATATGTGATATAACGTGTTTGGTATCAGTAGAAAGGCTGCAATCTGCTAAGAATGATTATATGGTTTATATGTAGGTATCATGCCTGTATCAGAAATTAGAAATCCATTTGTTTTTATTTGTACTCCAAGTTATTTGACTCCAGGCATTCCCAGGCTAGGTGCGCCTGGAAAACTATTTCATCATAATTGCCTATTATGAGCTCCCAGCTGCAGTGGGCCTAGGAGGAATCCTATTCGGCCACTCACCCAAGCTGAGCATGTGACTCAACCCCATTTTGATTTGGCAAGGAGCCTGAGAGAATGGGGAGGGTCAAAGGATGATAAAAGCTTGGAGCCCCATCTCCATCTGGTCTTCAGTCTGTCTGCAATTAACACCCTCCTCTGGAACTATTCTCTTGGGACTGAACAAAGGACTGAGACTTACCCAGTTGCTGGGTGCATACCAGAGGAGTTGAACTAACCTGCAAACCAATGTTCCCTCTAATTATTCGTAGGCTGTGAGCACAAAAAATTTCTTTGTGTGTGCAAAAAAATTTATTTGTAGGCACCAATATTATCACTATTGAATTTTTTGTGCGCACTTTATTTTGTTGTGTGCGTGGGTTTCATGACCTGTGTGCATGCACACATGCACACAGCTTAGAGGGAACAGTGCTGCAAACTACTTATTCCTTATGGACTTGCTTTCTATGGACTCTAAATCATTTGTATGTATGAGATTCACTTTGACCCTTTAACATCTCTTATATTTTGTTTGTTTTCCTTTTATATTAAACTTTTAGTTGTTACTGAAGGATTGGCTGGCAGCATAGTATTTTGGATAAGATCCAAGCCTATATTGTTCTGGGTGATGTGGCTGGCCCTTTGAGGTCAAGAGACCCTATTTCTTCAAGAGATCCAGTTGCTAGGCAGGGACCCGAGGAAATGATGTGCAATAAAGGGGGCTGTTTTTATTTTATTATGCTTGGTGATGTCCAGAGTAGGGAATCAGAAGCATGTTTTATTATTGACTGGGAGACTTGTTTAAGTACCACCCATCAGTGGTTTGGGGGTTTGGCCACTGTTTTTTCTGCTTGCCCTGATTTTGGCACATTCAGAGGGTTATCCCAGGAGGCCTGGGTCACACTTGGCATGAGATCCAGGGAAAGTTGTATCCCATGCCCTAGGGTGGTTTTGGTCACCTGGGGACTCAAACTTGGGTGAGGGACTAGGAAGGGAAAATCCTCCGGCAGGACATGATACTTGTGGCCTGCTATTTCCAGCACCAGAGGAATAGAGGCAGGGCTTTGCCAGCAGGATCTGGAGATGTCACACATGCTGGGGTACAGCGGCACTGCTACAGCATCTGGGAAGGATGTTAACCTGGGGTGGAAAAAGAGGTCCTGGTCATCCCCGTTGAGCTCGACCTCTATGCCTACATGGGCAGTTACACAGCGTAGGTCAAAGTGCACCATGGTACCCTCCCTATATGACCCTGGTCTGGTGTTTAATGCCCTATCTGGGTTTATATGCATCGTCGTGGGCTCTTCAGTACTGTGTGGAGCCCACTGTAAGGGGACCTCTCCCAGTATGGACTATTCAAGAGGTTGATACTGATAGGCACTCAGTGCTGGTGATCCTTCCTGAGCTCGTCTGCTTTTCTTGGGGGTAGTGATCCTGTCCAGACTCAGGGAGCAAGAACTTTCTTGGTGCTGAAGTGGAGGGCTTGTCCCAGTGTCAGGATGAGTAGATGGTGCCAGAGACATAGTGGCACTGTGGTGCTTGGGGGGGAGTAGAGCACGACCTAAGGTGCTTTGGAGTAGGGCCCTGAGCAGTGTCAAACGGTCTCTTTGCTTCCTTTTGTGGCACCGGGGAGCTTGGCACCAAACTAGGTGCTGGAGATTGGTACCATTCTATCACAGTCCACTTCTCTGAGAGGAAAGCAGGCTTTCCTCTTTGCTTTGGAGGTTTGAGAGGGGAAGCCATAGGCAAGAGCAGAAGAGCCTTTGCCTCCTCGAAAGCCTCCAGAGTGGTGGGATTTGCAATGTCTTTTGCCCCTGGTGCTGAAAAGGGGCTGGACAGGGCGAACTGGATCGGTGGGTGTGCTTCAGTGCCAATATCAACACTGACTGCACCATCTTCTGCTCCTGAGGGGACTGGCGCTGAGAGGGCTCTGGTGCTGACCTTGCACGTAGTACTGGCGCCAAAGGCAACACCAGTTCTCTGGGGATTGGCAGCCATGCTTGCTCCAGGGCCAACATACAGCATCTTTGTTCCCCTTCAGTTTGAATGACTGAGAGATGGAGCAGTTGGAAGCCTGGTGCAACTCACTCAGGCACCGAATGCACTTCTCGTGGTGGTTGTCCCACAGGAAGGCCTTGCCACAAGAAGCAGGGGGTTTCAAACCTGGCATCTTAGGCAGCTGTCGGGAGCGATCTTCCGGCTCTGATCTCACGCATTCCATAGAATCACTGATTGTTGGTGGAACAGTGTCCACAAGCAGGTCCTCCAATCGGAATGAGCAGCTTATACAAAAACAAATCTACAGGCACGTGCATTCAAAAAGAATGGGCTGTTCTGAAACCATCACTGAGGGTGGAAAAAGGAACTGGAGAGGATCAGGGTTGGGGCTGTAGATATAGCCACGGGAATGGCCAGAGAGGGTGTTGGCTGCTGACCCTGCTCTGACGGGCTAGGGCTAAAGGCTTCAGGCCATTTGTGCACTGTGGCCCACACACCTAACTCTCAATGTATCCAAGCAGTGCTCGAAGAATGAGTTGTGACCAGTGTAAGGTCATAGGGTAACTACAGAGCAGGTCATGATCAATTGTTAAATTGAATGAATGCACTGGAACATTTTCAGGATGCATGTGAAGCAGAGAGAGGTCAGTTATTGGAGCAAATTTGTGGGTTGGAAGAGTTATGCAAAGTACTAGAAAGAGAAAGGATAAATCAGAGCACAGGGTTTGTGACATCCCCTCTGAGAATCTGTTCCAGTGTGGTGCTGTGACTCCCTAATCTCTGCTCCTGAACTTCGACTTACACTGCTTTGCCAGGTGACCATTCAGTTCTGAGTTAGTCCATACTTGTGTGTAATTGGTCCAAGGCAGTAGGCGAATGCCCTTTGGCCACTCATGGGACAGTCCTCCAGTGAGCACCCCTAACTCCCAGATACCTCACTGGTAACTTCGATCCTACATTAATCAGCTTTCTTCCTCAATCACTGTGGACTCAGAGACTCTTGTCCATCCTTTTGACATTGAAATGTATATGCGCAGTCTCTTTGATTCACACCCTCTAAAGTCCACAAACCTTTAGATAAAACCAACACTATTAATTAGGATATGATTTTAAGTGAGTATATAGCAAATCAATGGAAAATCATGTAATAAAGGTGTCAGGAGTTACACAAGTAAATAAAAAGGTATGAAATGTGTACTAATCTATTAACACTATTCCAAGATTATTCTTTAGTCTGCTCTCCTCATTCTTACACATAAGATTGGCTATTGATGATGCTTAGACAGCTTAGCCCTGTCTGACCATGTGGATTGGTCCAGCCTCTTGCAGTTGCTCTCAGGATGGTGTTTCTCAGGCCAAAAGCCTCTCTCCAATTCAAAGTGTCTGTATTTGTTTTCCAGCCCTCCCCTTTATACCACCTTTGTGCTGCTGTTTGATTCTTTCTGCCCCACTTGAGTCAAGGGGTTAAACTTGCATTATATTTGTCATGCCCATTTCCAGCTGCGCTGAGACGGAGCCCTGATGGTCTGAGATATGTAACTTGGAGTTGTTTTCAAGATGGTGGTTATCTGGCTAAAAGCCACTAGCCGTTTCAAATACCTGTAGTTGTTTTCAAACCTCCTTCCACCCTTCCCCCTTTCCTGGGCTGAGGGGACTTTCTTTGCTTAACTGGAGCAAGGGAGGTCAATTTGAATTGTCTTTGTCATGCAACCCTACAGGCTCTGTGCTGAGATAGCGCTGATGTTCTGAACCATGTAATGTGCTTCAGAACTCTGCATACACATGATGCTGCAGGAAACATGATACCATAATAATACAGCAGTGTATTCAAAAAGGAATCTTGTATGGCACATTTTGTACCAAACCACACAATTACAGACCAAAAGTGAACAGAAATGTTACACAGATAATAGTCCATTATACATCACGAGATACAGGGCCAGAGGGCAAAGGTGAAGCCTAGCTGCCTTCTCCTCCATGGGCTCTGTCCAACATTTGTTCATGGTGATGACGGGGGCCCAGTTGCTTGCCTGGAAGCTACTAGGGGATGGGGGAGGAGCAGCTCCTGTGTCACAAGTGGTGGCAGAGGCAGATTCAGGAAAAGGAGGAGTGGTTATGGTAACAAGTTTCTCAGCCTTGCCAGCAATAGTAGGGCTGTCACCCATTGGGATCTCAAGGGTCGCAGTTGCTTTTCAGTCCTGGCACGGGGCAGTCCCTCAGGATATGCCCTGTTGCCTGGCAGAAGAAGCACCAGACTTCCCCTGAGTAATGCGCCTCTTGATGGAGCACCAAAAGGACCCTTTGAACACTTCTCCATCACAGGTCCCTTGTGGAGGCAGCTGGAGTTGAAGCTCCCAGTGGAAGGAGAAGATGCGATGGAGCGTGGGGTCCTTACAACCCAGCAGAGGAGGACTGATGACTGAGATGGACTTCTCCAGTACACAGAGGAGGAGAAGCAAGGTAGCATTGAGGAGGAAGGGGAGGACAGAGTTGAAAACCACCTGAATACCCAGTTTCTCCAGGAACTTGACAGGAATGAAGATGTTCCTCACTGCTGGACCCTTTTCCATCACCTCCTGGGCAATGGCCTCCAGTGTCAGGAAGACCACCTTTCCATACATTTGGCGGCCACTACAATGTCCAAGAACTCCACCACACATGCCAATGTCTATACACAGGTTTCCACATGGGTAGAAGAGGCCACCATGATGCTGCAGATGCCATGTCTCATGGTCAGGATGGAGAAGGGTCTCTGGCTACTTGAGATGGTGTTCAAGGAGGCAGCATAGGCAGATGACAGAGCAGTGGTGGGTAGAGGGGTGGCAGCTACCTGGACATATTTTCTGAAGGCTAAATTGCCTCCAGACCTGGTGAAAGCAATGGCATAGGAGGGGAGGCCATGGCTGATGGTGGGATTATGGGGAGAGCAGCAACCGTCTCCTCAAGAGGCTTCACCTTCTGGGCAGAGCTCTTGCTTTTCTTTACCTCCTGATCCTTTCTGCCAGTTGAGGAGGCAGTAGCAGCATTAGTGGAGGACCTTCCCATGTCTGCCACCACTATCCCCAGAGGGGGCAGCAGTCGCTGAATGTCCAGCAGCAGAGTTCAGAGTGGTAGCCATGGGATTACACGAGGGAGCAGGCCAAGGGTGGGAGAAACTGGTTCAGTGGAGGGGGTGTCCTCATCCATCTAGAGAAATGGGTCGGAGAGAACACTGGGGTGAGCAGTAAAGGCAGGGGGGCAGGTAGGACAGACCACTCTTCCCTGCTTGGAGCAGGAGTGGGGCAAAAAGACAAGAAAATACTGAAGGTTCGGGTCAGGACAGGGAACCCAACAAACACTCAAGGGTTGGGAGTGGGGAACAAGAGTAAACAAATGCTGCATGAACCCCAGGGAAAATAGGATAGAGATTAGATATGCAGCAACAAGAAAAGCAGGGCAGGCTGTGAGGGGAAAAGGATGGCAAAGCGGCGGCCTCCAGCCACAGGATGATAAAGTCGGGCATGACTCCCACTAGCCAAGCAGAACTGGGAAAAGAGACAAGTGTAGTAGTGGGGGCTTTAAAGAAGTACAGTCCCATTGTATTCACAAGCATAAAGGAATGCCTTTCCCTATCTATATTCATCTAATAACAGACAAGGAATCCTGTGGCACTCAAGGACTAACAAATTTATTTTTTGCATGAGGTGTCATGGAAGAAAATCCCACTTCATCAGATGCTTATAAGATGGGCGATCTTACAGAATAGTAGGAAATAAATGTAGGGAAATGTAAGCCATGGGAACAGGTAACACTGTAACAGGCAGGAGGCAGAGCTTGGACTTGGCAGGGGCCTGGGCCCCAGCTAATCTTCATAGTAGTAATGCCCCTGCATTCCATGACACAGGGGCAGGGTGGACCTGTAGTAACCCTTGGGGAGGAAGGAGTTAACATTCTGTACAGTGGGTCCCAGAACAGTCAATAGGAATAAAGTACAGGTTTTTGAACTGGAGCAGCAGCCTTGCCTGTTCTTGTTTGGATGCAGCAGAGCTCCTGGGAGAATCAGGAGGAGGCCAGAGGGGCCTGAGGAAGGATCCAGCAACATCCTTACCAAAGATAAGGTAAGATTTTACTGACGAGGCGTGAGTAGAACAGGGAATGTTTACTTAGACATGGTCAGGGTATTTTCTTTGGTTCTGGATTTCTTTGTGCTGAGCACATGTACCCCTTCCCCTACCCTATAACTACCTAAGTCAAATCCCAGAGAAGCAACTCTCTGTGTTTTTTGTCTGTTCTTTTTAATTAAGATTTTACCCTTTTAAAGTAAGCCCTGGTTTTGTGTCCTGAAGGGCAAGAGGTTTGTTTGCGTGTGCCTCAGACTGCACAGCCAGCTACTAAAGGGGATTCTGTCCCATTTCCAGCTGATATCCCAGCTGAGGTTCAGTCTCTCCTGAGAAAGGACTAAAAGTAATTGAGGATACCTCACAGGAAGGAATTACCAAGTGTCTTCCTGGTTTTCAAGAGGTTTTTGTATTTGGGCAGTGGCAGCAATGCCACTCTAAGGCCAGGAATTGGAAGCCTTGGAGAGTTCTAAGACCAGGCTTTATGGCCAGTGGCTTTTCAAGCCTGTTGCAGGCCCCCACATTATACACTCAGAGTGCCAGAGTGGGGAAACAGCCTTGACAGGGCCAGTTACAGCCTGTCTAGTTGGTCCCTGGGGTTGACAGGGCTGACTTGTATGTGCAGCATGGACTCTGACATGGCCTTTTGGGTCACACAGTGGAATCTGCACCACATGTGACAATTGGCCCCCACCACCCTTAGGAGCCCATTGGCCAGGTCACGGCCCACCTCTGGCCCCAGGCCCCTTCCCCCAGCTCTGGCCCAGTGGTGGTGGTGGGGGGGGGGGTGAAACCCATGCTGACAGGGACCCACTAGAGGAGAAGGCCCTGGAGCCCTGTGGCCCCTGATTTGCCTTTGGCCCCAGGATAAGCAAGTAAGCCCCTTTTCATCTGGTAGCTGAACAGGGGTCATTCCAGGTTAATTGGCATAGCTGGAGATAATCAAGGTCCTGTCAGGACTTGTTAAAAGCTTTCCCACCAGAAAAAGGGTGTAGCTGGAGTGTGAGCGCAGGCAAGATGTGGCAAGAAGGTAAATGGATCTTGGAGAAGAAGCAGAGTGTTGTTCAGGAAGAACCTTGTAGATACTGTTAAACAAAAAGGAATTCATTTCAGAATTTACTTACACACGCAGATAATACTGAAGGGGTTGATGTAATGATGCTTATGGAACACTGGATAGACTACACACAAATAGCTCTGAAGTAGCAAGTAGCAGAACAGTTGCTTGTATATGCTTTTTTATTTATAATACATTTATTTTGATTTGAACTTTAAAAACAGATAATGCTTCACTGCAAAGGAGTGTGAGGTGGTGACAGCAAATACAGAACATGCATACAAAATAGCCTAGATACCCCAGAGAAGGTACATGACAAGGGTTAGGAGGCTAGGGATGGAGTAACAGAGGAGGGGGTCCTGAAATATAAAAGGAATATGTATTGTTGGGCTGGTAAGTAATGTGCTGTTCTAATTGCTGAGCAGTATTACTATGTAGTTATTTGGTACATTGCTTATTTTATTTTTCAGCACGAGCTGTCCTTGGGGCCTAGGCATGCAAGGCAATAACTGAGTTTTAAAGCTTCATGCCTAAAAATTCCCTCCTGTTTAACATACCAGTTAAGCGAGATATAATTCACATTTTAAATACTTTGGTATTTGTGAACCTCTTGAGGTTTATAGGGAGAGGATGAAAGGTCATAGAGGGGAAGGGAGACAGGACAAAAGGAAAGGTAGTAGGAAACAAGGGAAAGGCATACATTTAAAGTAGCCACATACAGCAACAGAAATTAATAAAATAAACAAACTGTGGAGGCAAGTATCTGTAAAATAGTCCACCAGGAGATGGCATTGTGGGACATGTTGAAAACAGGATTTTCCAAATGAATTATGGTCTGACTGAAGAGCTGAACTTAAATCTGACCTTAACAGTATTTTTATGGATGCTGGCAGGCATGGAAGCAGCAGCAAGGACCTCTTTGTGTAGCAGCTCCTTGGCTAGTTGGACTCATGTGTTGTCCAGATATAGGTTGTCATACAACAACAGAAGTGTTATTCCAGTAAGCACATGGCCAGGGAGATGCATGTCACCCAGGCTGAAGGAACAGAAGGACTTACCAGTAAACATCCTTCTTCAAGATGGGCTGCTGACATCCATTTTGACTTAGATGTCTTTGTTCTGCAGCACATGGGTACACAGAAGCTTTTTGCTCTAGCCTGTCACTGTAGGATCAGTAGACAAAATGCGTACCTGCATGGTATACAGGTGGCCTTGACTGTCCTTCTCCTTCAGGCCCTTCTTTCTGCTAACTCTGAAAAGCAGTGATGGAGGGAGGGGCATAGAATGTATATGAGCAGCCCATCTCAAAGAAGAACGTTTACTAGTATATAACCCTCCATTCTACTTTGAGCACTGTTCACATCCGTTCTGATTTAGGTGACTGCAAGCTGTACCTAGGATGATGGGCAAAGTTAAGATTTCCCCACTCTAAGGATGGCTCTGCCCAGGGCAGCATCATCTCTCACCTGCTGGATATTTGCATAGTGTGATGTGAAGGTGAGTACTGAAGACCAGGTCACAGCTCTGCAGATTTTCTGGATTGGGGTATGGGCAAGGAAAGCCATGGAGGATGCCTGTGCTCTAGCTGAGGGCACCCTGATCTTCCCTGGAAGTGGAATGTTTGCTCTTTGGTAGCAATCTTTGGTACAGTTTGATATCCAGGATGATACACATTGGGTCATAACTGGCTGTCCCTTCATGCACTTACAACAGCCATGAACTGTTGGGGCATTCTACGGAAGGATCTAGTTCATTCGATGTATTTTCTGAGCATCCTTTTTACATCGAGGATGTGTCTCTTTCTTTGGTTTTCCATGATCAATGGGTCTGAGAAGAACCTCAGGAGGCAGATGTCCTAATTTATGTGGAAGGGGGACACCACCTTATGTAGGAAGGCTGTGTGTGGATGAAGCTGTGCTTTGTCCGCATGGAAGACCATGTATGGGGGCTCTGAGGACTGGGCTTTTAACTCTGAGATCAGTCTGGCTGAGGTGACAGCCACCAAGAAGGCCATCTTCCAAGATAAGACTAGGAATGTGCTTGGGTCAAGGCCTCATACGGGGGCTTTGTGAGCCCCTTGAGCACCAGATTTAAGTCTCACTGAGAGCCCGGTTCTCAAACCTGGGGATAAAGTCTCTCCATGCCCTTCAGGAATCTCAAGGTTTTCGGTGAGAGAAGGGGGTCACCTCATCAAAAGTACTGTTTAGAGCCAAGATTGCTGCCAGATGCACCCTGAGAGAGGGAAGTGAGAGACCATATTCTCTCAGGTATAGAAGGTAGTTCGGGAAGATTTGAATCGGGGCTGAATCTGTTTGTTGCCCCTCTTTCTTGAGCCCAGAGGGAGAAACATTTCCATGCTATGCTGTAGGTGGCTCTTGTGGAGGGTTTTCTATTCTCAAGTCAGGACTTTCTGGACCTTTTTTAAGCCTGTCCTCTCACTGGAGTTCAGCCACGTAACCTCCATGACGTCAGGTGTAGTACCCCTGGGTTTGGGTGGTGCAAGTGACTGGAGTCCTGAGTCAGCAGGTCTTCCCTGTGTTGGAGCATTCCGGGTGGAGTTAATGAGAGGTCCAGGAGGGTGGGGTACCAGGGCTGGCAAGGTCAGACCGGGCTTATTAGAATTATGTCCGCTTTGTCCCTCTTGATCTTTAATAGGGCCTTCTGGATCAGTGGAATGTGGGAAAGGCACACACTACTGCCCCCCTGCCCCAGTCTATCAGGTGGGCATCTGAAAGAGACCCCTTCTTCCTCCCCCTGAGTGAACGAATTGGTTGCATTTTCAGTTTTCTCTTGACACAAATAGGTCTGTCTGAGGGAGGCCCCAAATCCTGAGCGGCAGTCTACCACTTCTGGGTGCGGCAACCACTTGTGAGAGAGGAACTTCCTGCTGAGTGTGCCCATGTGGAAATTGCTCACCCCAGGTAGGTGGGAAGCTATCGGTGTGAAGTTGTGTCTCCAAGCTAAGTCCCACAACAAGGACGCTTCTTTGCATAGTGTGGGAGAACGTGCCCCTTCTTGGCAGTTGATGTAGAACATTGAAGTTGTATTGTCCACTAGTGCATGGATTGTCCTTCCCTCTATGTTGTCCAGGGAGGCTCCACATCAGGGGCGTTGCTGGCATTGGGCACCCTGGGGCATGTGCCCTGGGTCCCAACGCCAGTGTCCCGGATCTCCAGCCCAATCGGGCTGGGGATCTGGGGCCTGGCTGGCCGCCTGGCAGGCCCCGGCCCTGGCCAGGGAGAGGGCCAGGTGAAGCTGGGCCAGAAGGGGCCACAGGAGGCCGGGCCCACGCCCGCACCCGCGGACGGGCAGGTCTCCGATCCATGGCCGGGGATGGGGCCATCGCGGCCGCCGGCGGCCAGGCCCCGAATCCCCAGCCGGGGATCCGGGGCCCTGCTGGCAGCCCACAGCCGTGGTGGCCCCTTCCCCAGCTGGGGATCTGGGGCCTGGCCACTGGTGCCCGCGGCCGCAGGCGCCGGCCCAGGCCTGGCCTCCAGCGGCCGCTTCTGCTCTGGCCTGCCGCGGCCTAGCCACCCACGTCGGCGTGGCCTCCCCAGCCCTATCCCTGGCCAGGGGGTGGGGCCTGCCAGCTGGAGGCAGGGCCTGCCCACTGGGGGGGGGGGGGGCCCGGGTCCCTCGCCCCCCCAGCACCAGCCCTGCTCCACAGGCAAAGCAAAACACTTTCAGCTCCTTCATGTTTATGTGGAGGAGACTGTCTTCCCATGACCATGCCCCTGGGTGGACAAGCCTCCTGTAATGTATGCTCCCCATCCCTGATCTGACATGTCTGTGAGTGACTGAGGGGCTCTGAGCTTCAAAGGGGCCCTTTGCATGCAAATTCTGGGCCCTGTCACACCCTTAGTTGGTCTAAGATTCCCCTCAGCATGGTGACTACCTGGTTCAGGGAGTAGCGATGTGGGTAGAGGCCATTATCAGCAACAATTGTAGGGGCCTCATGTAGGCAGGCTGTCCTTATCACATACTTTGAGGCCTTCATGCAGCCCAGCAGCTAAAGACAGTGCCTTGAGGTAGTGGCAGAGGAGTGCCGCAGCTCAGAAATTATGGTAGACATGGACTGAAAACTTGATAAGGAAAGTGAGGCCTTTACACTTATTGAATCTAGCCTGGCCCCTATGCATTCTGTTCTCCTTGTAGGGGAGAGTTTTGATTTTCCTAGGTTTATTAAGAGGCCTAGTCTGCTTCACAGATTTCAAGTTATGCAAATAAATTCTGTGCTGGACCTGATGCTTGGGCTTTCCCCTTATCAGCCAGTCATCCAAGTACAGGTATATCCTGATGCCTTTTTTTCTTGAATGGGCTGCCACAGCCGTAATGCACTTGGTGAACATCCTTGGGGCCACAGAGAGGCTGAAGGGGAGTGTGGTGAACTGGAAGTGTTCCGCATCCACCATAAAGCAGAGGGACTTTCTATGTCCTTGTTTTATTGAGATTTGAAAGGATGTGACCTTCAGATCAAGGACCACGAACCAGTCCCCAGGATCTAGTGAGGGAATAATTGAGATAGGGATATTATTCTGAACTTTATTCTTTTTAAGCATCTGTTCCGGGCGCTAGGGTCCAAAATGGGTCATAAACTGCTGTTCACCTTTGAGACCAGGAAGTAATGGGAATAGAAGCCCTTTCCCAGCTCCTGTGTAGGGACTCTTTCTATTGCCCCCAGGGTCAGTAGCTTTTGGCATTCCAGTTCTACTAAAATCTCACAGGATGGGTCCTTGTTCTTATAGTGAAGGTGTGGTTTTTGGTCCCAAGTTCTGGATATAAACTGGATGGAGTAGCCATGTGAGACCATGTCTAGGATCTAGTGTTCTGCTGTGATTCTGGTCTACTAATGGTGGAAAGGACTTAGGTGGTTCCAAAATGGTGGAGTCTGGCTGTTATATTTGAGGCAGCCCTCAGGCAAGAAGTTAAAACCTCTGCCTCTGGTTGGATGGGTGGGAGTTATTATTCCATAGTCAGGGGGCCCAGGTGCTTCCCTGGTGCCTGGAGCCCCTTCCGCCCCTGTTTCTGTTGCTGTGCCCATTCCCACAGGAATGTTGGGAAGACTGGAATGGCCAGTGACGTGAGCCCTGTTGTTGTTGTTGTTGCTGTGGTTGTTGCTGGGACAGCTGTTGGTGGAAAGAGCGTCTGCCACTTGGGGCATGTACATGCCCAGTGATTGTTGAGTGGCACATGGAGTTTTGAGTCCATGGACACCATGAGCAGCAGGGGACCTTCAAATAGGAGATCTTGAATGGACTGCTGGATCTGTGGTGACAGACCCGACCCCAGCATCCAGGCGGCCCAATATATGGTGACTTCTGATACCACCCCACTTTTCATCATGTCCGTGGCATCCCATGAGGTCAGGAGCACATCATGAGCCACCAGGAGACTCTTCTCCACCTGTGTGTTATAGTCTCTAGTGTGGTCAGAGTGTATGAGGTCCCAAACCTGTCCATGGACATCCAGAGCTTGAACACATATCTGCCCATGAGGGCTTGGTGGTTTGCAATGTGCAGCTGTAGGGCCATGGTTGAATGCATCTTCCTGCCAAAGAGGTCGAGCTCTTTGGCCTCCTTGTTCTTTGGCGTGGCAGCTTGTTGAGCCTGTAACTCCCGCTGATTCACTGCGTCCACTACCAGGGACCCTGTAATAGAGTGATTGAAAAGGAAGCTGAACCTGTCTTCAGGGACATGGTACTTCCTTTCTGCCCCTTTCACTACTGAGGGAATCAATCATGGAGTCTGCCATCTGGCATGAGTGATCTTGAGGACCCCCTCAGATAATGGAACCGCCACCCTTGCTGGAGGGCCTACATTGACCCCATTGAATAGGGGGTCGAAGCCCTCCCTTTGCATCTTGATTTTCAGGTTGAGGTTGGTGGCCATATGCCTTAGGAGGTCTTGATTGGCATGTGGGTCTTCCTTAAATGACAGGGATCTCTGATAGGCTGCCTCATCAGGCGGCAATGATGATAGCACCCGTGAGCTGTTGTGACGGGAACTAGAGGGTCCTGCACCAGGGTCTGACTCCATGGCGTGCCGAGACCCTCAAGGTGAGGTAGGCCTTGATAATCTGGGTGTTGTGAGATCCATGTGAGGGGAATTCCCAGGGCCCCAGTCCATCCATTGTGCCAACCAGTCTTTAAAATTTCTTGGTGCTGAGTCCCATGCTGGGGTTGCTTGGCCCTGCCTCAGGTGGTGGTTGGATTCTCTGTGCTGAGGTATTCCCGGTGGGCATCCTCTTTTTTGAGCTGGTACTGGTGGTACATATATTGGAGTCCATACCAGTCATCTATGTTAGTACAACTCTGTGCGTGGTTCGTGGTTTGGGATTAAACATATGTCAGGACCAGGGTGGACACACACAATGTGACCTTGGAGAAGCTATCTCATATCTCTGTACTTAGGTTGCACCTTCTTCGAAACAGGGGAAATCTCACTTCCCTGGGAATGTAGGGCCTGATGCACAGTCAAGGGAAAGGCCCCAGTGGATTTTACTGGGTGGGTGAGGCTGGCAGTGGGGGACTGAAGGAAAGGGAATTGGATCGGCATCATGGGTTCACTTGTCCCGCCTACTTCTGCTCTTTTCCCAGGGACACCTCATCTTCAGGGGAGCACTTTGCAGGGCTGATAGAAATGCAGCTTGACCCCATCAAGGTCCAAGGCTATTCCTCCAGCTTTCCCGAAGGGTAGCTTCCTGTAATGAGCTCAGAGGATGATGAAGGGAAGAATGAAGTGAAGAAGGAAACCGTCACAAAACAACAAAATGCATGTGAAATGCCTGTCCAGGCTTAGCCCTTAAGGCTGATTTGAGGGAAGGGGTTACTCCATAGGTGCCAGCCATGTACCTCAGCCTGGTCCCCCATCCCTGACTCTGGGCAGTCATATGGAGTGGGTCACAAACCAGGGTCCTGGCTGTGATTCTGAACTGGCCAAGGGGTTCAGCTCCCAAAGAGTCACTTCTCCATGCTGATTGGTTGTGGACACTTGATAGCTAAAGATTATGGGTGAAACACTCTCTTCTGTGTCAGGTGTCAGGCTGTTCACACTGAAGCCCAAGTGACATGCCGAGCAGATTGGGCTGGTTACCACCCTGTGACTAGCAGAGCAACAGCGAGCCCCACACACATCAATGTAATGGATGGAAACAGTTCTTGGAGTTGGACATTGGGGTCCATGGGTGGTGCTGTGTGGGGGAAAGGAGGAGTCCCAAGTAAGATTGGACTAAAAGTCAGGACTGATGGCTAACAGATGAGATGTGGGAGGGAGGAACTCCACTGGTGGACTAGGGTGGGCTGTGGGTTAGGACTGAAGTGCACTGGCAGAGCTGTTTGAAGTTCACATCTTAACTAAGACACGTTTCATTTCTCCATTCCCCAGGCCACTTGGCAGGTTATTTCCTTTTACATCCAGTTCTGAGAAAGTTCTCATGAATGACTTTGTTTGCCGAACGTCTCATCCCATCTCACACTTGCACTGCTGGGCTTCATTTCAGCCCTTGTTGGCATCCTGCAGGAGAAGAGAAGCTGGAGAAAACTGACAAAATGTGGTGGGAGGCCGAGACAAAGGAGGAAGAGATGCCAGATGGACAGAGAAAGAGCCATTCTGCTGAGCTAATTAATCTGCTGCTCCAGCCTTGTCCTCAGAAGGGTGAGGTCTAGGGACCTACGAGGTGAAAAGGCACCAGGACTTAGACAGATGGTGAACTCAGGAATAGGGAAAGAGTTTGAGGTCTGGGGAGAGGGAAGGTGGGAGACCTCAGGTGCTAAGGAAGAGTGGGCTGGGAATCAGGAGAAAGCAGGACTTACTACCAGAGAGGATGTATGGTGCAAGGCAGCCCCAGGAATAGGGATTTGGAGCAGGGGTCCGGATGCCAGACTCAACAGCAAAGCCACAGGCTACAGTGACTTTTGCCTGGTTGGAAGCGTTCACTCCTTTCTCCCCCATGCTATGACTTATTCATGATTCAGATTTAGGGGCACACACACTGATCAACCATGTGCACTCCTTGCATAGTTTGGAGGTATGGGTCAAAGGCCCAGTGTCCTCTAGACAGGGGCCATGAATGAATGGAGTACAGAGCTTTTTATCTCCAGAACACCCATTCAATCTGGCCACCTCTGGCAAGAGACTGAACAGAGCAAAGGTGTGTGTGTGTGCAGGGGTGGGCTGCAGGGGTAAACTGGTTTTCCTTGAGATTTGCCAGTGAAAGGCCCAGTGCTGGCGGTAGGAGTTTGCTCTGAATTTCATTTTGCTGAGTTCAGACTCTTTAATACCATATAAGAGAGTGTCAGACAAGGGTTTTCCCTTCACAGATGCTCCTCAGTTAGAGAGAAAGAGAACTAGAAACGTTATTAAACTGAAAGCTTCAGTTAACACCTGACATTTCAAACGGTTCAGCTGATGTTCCTTCTTTCTCTGTGTCTTTAATGAAGAGTTGGGAGTATAGATCAGCATTTGCCTTGCACCCCCCATCAGAACCCAACCTAGACTGGGGAAGCTAATGATCCCATCAGGACGTCAAATTCAGTAATGAATCCTGGCCACATGCCACTCGAGGCATGTTACTTATACACTAAAATGAGGAAAAAGTTAAAGGATGTTTAATGGTGGGTTTGCCATGTGATTATGACGTGACAGGCTCTGTGTTCCAAACCCACAATCTTGTTTAAGGTGGGAGTGCAACAGGGTCATGTGAACATCCATTCATGTAAACCAGATAAAGGAACATAGTCCTGTTCTGGCTGGTGGTTAAAGAAATGTCAGTACCAGAGTAGACTCAAAATCAGGGGGTAAAATAAGGGGGGGGCATCCAGGAACACTGTTCCAGGCCTCCCTATTTTTAGGGAGCCAGCATTCTGGGGGCCCTAAAAATAGGGAAATGCCCCAGAATGCTGCATTCCAGGGCCCCTAAAAATAGGGGGATGTGCTGCAATGTTGCATTCTGGGGCCCTCTTAAAATAGACGGGTGCACCAGAACAAGTGTTCTGGTGTGTCCCCTCTTGGCTGGAGGAAGGGAGGGACTGCGGTCTGGAGCCAGCCCAGCCATTTCCCCTCCCCTCCCCGGGGCCTGTGTGGCTCTGCCCTATCCAGCCAGGTCCTGGCTGTGTGGAGTGGCCAGGCCCCAGCATCCGGCCTGGGCTCCTTTTTGACAGCCAAGTGGCTGGCCAGTGTGTCTCCCCCCAACCCCCAGCTCTTTGGACAGCTAAGGGGGCTGTGGGTGGAGTTGGGGCAGTTGGGAAGCTGGTGGGGAAAGTGTAGGGGCAGGGAGGGTGTGTGTGTGGGGGAGAAGGGGTCAGACTGGTGGGCTGGGGAGGGCTTAGGGGGCTGAAGGGGATGATGTGAAGACAGGGAGATGGGGAATGGGGGTTTAAGAGGGCTGGAATGGGACAGAGGGTTTGGGGAGTGGAGACTGGGGCTAAGAAGGGCATGAGGAAAGGGGTCTGATGGGGATGGGTGTTTTGGCGGCAGTAGCTGGGGGGCAGGCCTTTGGGGAGGGAAGTAGCTAGGGTGTATGAGGGGGGTCCTGCACCAGTGCGATGGGAGCCCGTCAGTTTAAGAGGGTTCCAAGGACCCGCAAATTATACTTTAACTCCTGGGGGGCAGGAGCTGGGGTGTGGGTGGAGGGCCCAGACATGAGGGAGGGGGGCCCAACCATGCGGGAAGGGAGCCCATCTGATTAGGAGGGTTCCGGGGCCCGCCAAATTGTACTTTAACCCCTGCTCAACATTACTGACATCCTCTGCAGTAGCACCTGCTTCAAAACAGCTTATAATCACAAAGCCTCTATGGACGTAGGGCCAGATGCACAGGAAAGGGGAAAGCCCCGGGGGGGTTCATTGGGTGCTGAGGCAGGAAGTCTTGGGCAATACTAAACTGGTTTAAATTATTGTGACTTACATGAGTATGGCAAAGGTTGGGTAAATATGAATGCTTGAGGCTTCTTGGCACTAGACAGAATGTATGGCAAATCACTTAGAATACAGAACTAGTACTTGACACAAATATAAACCATGAATATTTACTCAGGACCTGTGGGTGTAGCTGTGCTAATGTGAAAGCCCGACGATCAACATGGTCAGCCAATAGCTAGTTCACCACATCTGGACACATTGGGGGTATATAACGGTGAATCTGGGACAATGTCACGTGGGTCAAATGACGTTCTAAAAAACTATGACATCGGGTACTTGGGTGAATATTTGACATTATGTACTTCTCAGCTGATCCCTGTTGTCCTTCCCAAAGTTAATTAGAAAATCAAGTCATAAACAATGATGATATGCTAAATAAATGCTAGCAGAGTGTATTTTGGGCACATGTGACTCCTTTGGGAAAAGGATGAAAGAACTGGGGAATTTCACATGCCATAGAGAGAGCCATACCAATTAACATCTGAAGAGGAATTTTATAATCACAGTAGAGGGTAGACAATACCCTACTATAAAGGTCCATTGAGCAGATTGGGTACCAAAGAAGAGGACTTTCTGTAGAGGACTCTATTTTCATTCCACCCTCAGGTGAAGAATACCTATAGGGGGAAACAGCACCTTGCAAGGCCTGAGCTACACCCACAGGTACCCAGGAAACAAAGAGGGGCAAAGGTCCTTGAAAAGACCCTCTGAGAACCCAGGGAAAAGAGGACTCTCAGCCTGTGGCCCACAAAAAACTGGGCTCTGTACTTTAGCCCGAGAATTTTTGTTATGCATAATTATTTAAAACCTCTGAGTGAAGATGCCAGAAAGCAAACCAATAGGGACACAAAATGGTGGAAGGCAAATTGATAGGGAAAAAATCCTTTTTAAAAATTCTCAGGTTAATCCTGAGCTAGTAGTGATACAAGTGTTAACTTAATTATAAAACAATAGTTATTATAAGGATAGTTTAGGAAGTAAGTAATTAATAAGTATAGCAAATGTAGCAGTCAAAAAGATTAGTGATCAGTAGCCATTTCGTGATTTTTAAGGAGGACCCCTCCTGTACATTCTTCCTAAGCCGTATTATATTTCAGAAAGCCACCTTAAGATCCATTCCACTTCTTAGAATGTGCCCCTCCCGTAGCTAAAACCTATCCTAAGAACCTACCCCTCCCCTACCTAAAACTGGTCCTTAGAAACAGCCCCTCCTTTATGTAAAGTCACTCCTTGGAAACTGCCCCCCATATCTAAAGCCACTCCTTAGCAACCACCCCTCCTCTTCCCAAAATTGAGGTAATCTATGATTCATCACTTCCCTCCCAATCCCACGCTGGAGTACCCATAGGGTTATGACTCACCCCCTTTCATTCCCCCCCCTTCATGAAGGTATGAAAAGGGAGACATTTACTGAAGCAGCTTTGTGAAGCTTTGGCATTCAGCCAAGCTGCACCAAAGAGGACCCAGAAGAAGGTCCCAGAGAAGCCACTGTAGCTGAGGGCACCGCTGACCTGGAAGCAGACCCTGAGGAAGGACTTCGCTGGAACAGAGGAACAAAGCAGCCACCAGCCAGAGCAGCAGAAGACTCCAGGCAGCCCAGTGTCTATTAGAGGACTCATTTGGACTTTTCAGCAAACTTTGGTAAGAAACCAAGGGGTCCCAGGGAGGGTAACTAATCAGTTGTAGCTTTATACAGAACAGGTCAGCAGAGCCCAGAGAAGCAGTGGAGCAGAATCAGCGCACAGACCAGAGGAGCAGCAGAGCAGAGCCAGGCACCAACCAGAGGAGAGACTGATCAGGACCAGATCTGGACATGAGACCTGAGGAACAGAAGACTAAGGATGGACCAGACTGAGACCCTGACAATGCAGAGTCCATCCAGAGGATCGGAGCAAGCCTGACCAGAGAAGCAAGCCTCCTGGAGCTGAAGTCCACATGAGGACCCAGTTCTGACCAGACCAGCTTGTGGAGCACCAAGGCATTGGTTTTACTAGGGGATCTCGACAATTTGGCTAACCGAGTCCTGACTTTTATGTCCAGATTCTGAGGTGAACCTTTGTCTCTGACAGAGCCAAATAGGATCCAAAATGACAATTCAGAGGGATTTGTGAGTTGCTATAAGTAAAAGAGTGCTTGTGGCATGCTTGTTAAAGCTGGGGGAGTGCAGCATGACTGGCTATGTCCACACAATGGTTTTAAAACGAAACAACCACTGTTGTTTTGCTTTAAAAAAAGTTATGTCTCAGCAACGTTTCCTTGTTTCGAAATGACTAACCCTCTCATATGGAGACAAGGAGCTTTAAATAGAAACAATGAAACCTGGTAGGAAAATGAAATAACCCTTGATTTGGAAGGGTTGTTTTGAAATAACGCCGTTCAGCCGTGTTATTTTGAAACACCACTGTTTTGAATCAAAGGTTTGATCTTCCTCCCAGGGTGCCTGGCACCCTGGAAGGAAGTCCTACCCTTCCTCAGCACCCTGGCCAGGGACGGAAGGGAGGTGCAGGGAGGCCCGGGGCACAGTGGCTGGGATGACCCCCTTGCTGGGGTTGCTGGCTCCTGCCTGGGTGGTGGGTGCAAGAGCCAGCTCAACTCCCTTGCTGGGGTTGCCGGCTGCTGCCCAGGTGGTGGGTCGCTGAGGTGCCTGAACCCGCAAACGGGCTCAGTGGCTGCCTCCCGGGTGAGGGATCCCCAAACCAGTTGGTCACACTGTGTGGGATTGGTGGCTGCCACCCAGGCAGGAGTCCCCAAATCAGCTGGCTCTGCTGCCTGGGCTTGGAAGCAGCCAGGGCCTGGGGGACTGGGGCACCCCGAGAGCTCACTTCAAGCTGCTCGGCCACGGGTGTGCAGACCAGGGTGCCCCACAGCTAACCCCCTGCAGCTCAGCCAGGGGCGGGGTACAGGGGTACCCTGACTTGTACCCTCCACCCTGCTGCCGGTGAAGTGGGGAGAAGGAGCGGGGTGCCCCCCATCTCTTTCCTGGGGTTTTTTTCCTCTGCCAGAGCCAGTGGCAGGGTATTGGTTGGCAACATGGCTGTGTCAGGGGGCCATGTTGCCACACTTCCCATGGGCCCCCTCTCCTGAACTGAAATAGCAAGTCCTGTGTTTGGACTTGCTATTTCTATTTGGTGGTTTTTGCTTATTTTGATTTAAGTGCATCCAAAATAATGGTTTTATTTCAAAATAATTTATTTCAAATTTGCTTATTTTGAAATAAGCGTTTATGTGTGAACATAGCCACTGAGAAAAGCCTATCTTCACCCAGTCAAGGAATGACTGATCACCATTTGTTGAATGCTATTGTTTGTTAGGTATTTATGCATTTGTTAGGATTTTTGTGATTTTTAATGTATTTTCTTAAAGTGATGAGGTTAATGGTAAGTTATTGTTATACACATGTAATTTTAAGTATTGTAATGCAGTGAAGCAACATTCTATTTAACTGTCACTCTGTTTAGTGCTTGCTGTAATATGTAGTTATTAATTGTTAGAACAGCTTTTCAGTTCTTGAATCTCATTGTAATTTTGTAAATTTTAAATAAATGTTAACACTTGTTTTTGAAGAATTCATTGCTCTAAATCTGTTCTTGATCAGTGGGCTGGAGCCATGTTTTCCAGTGGGGTGTTTTACCCTTTTAGGTGAGCAGACCACATTTGAATTTATCCCAGCATAAATAGTACTAATATTCCTTTAGGCAAGTGAAGAGCCGCCCAAACAGCCAAAGGAGTTAAAATCTGGGGAAAAGTGCAACAGTGGCAAGCTGACTGTATGCTGCACAACCTTGCCTGTGCCCTGTCCCCATTTCTACCTCAGTTTCCCACATCTGTGGAGTAGGGGTGAAGCTACTGGGCCAATTTCTGGAAAGGATTGGAGGGGCCTAGCATGAAGTAAACATGGCAAAGGGGTTCTGCACTAGTTTATTCTGGGTTTCCTGCTATGCATACGTGTAGCAGATTTGTAGGTGATAGGGCAGGGGTAGGAGAGGCCCAGGTTTATCTCCATACTGCAAACTGCCCTGGAATAGAGTTCTGTAGGCAGCCGTGGGACAGAGGGATCCTTCCAGCTCCAGCTCCACTGGAATTTTGCCTTTGCTCCCAGATTCTCCTCCTTAAAACACAGTCCCAGCCAGCCAGAGCCATGCTGTTCTGGTCCAGATCACACCTGGTGGTCAGCAAAAAATACATTCCTGCTTCTCTGTTCCCCACCTGCCAGAACCAGCCAGAAACACACCTTGCAGATTGGATGAGGGACTGCACCCTTCAGAGAAGAAAAGCTGCATAACTCAGTATCCATCATCCCCCCCCCCCTTCACTGAGCTGTCTTTGCAGCTGAGACACTGGGTGGGAGAAGGAGCAAAAGAAATTCAATCCCCTGGCCTCAACCCCACAAACACACTCCCGACGAGGAACCCCGGTGGGCCAGTCTGTATGCCACCCTCACTCCAAGGCCCGCCGGGGACATCAGTTGGCGGCTCCTACATGGAGCCGTGAGCACGGGCGTGTTCTTGGCGCGGTTCACCCCTCGCCCCAACACCTGCCCCTTTTGCGGTGTGAGGGAGACCCTGGCGCACGTCTATTTAGACTGTGCCAGGTTGCAGCCCCTTTTCCAGCTCCTCCAGAACCTCCTATTGAGGTTCTGGCTGCACTTTTCCCCACACATGTACCTTTATGCACTCCCCATCCGTGGCCCCACTAAGTCGCGGGACCTCCTCGCCAACCTCCTCTTGGCTTACGCAAAAGTGGCCACCTATAAATTCGGGAGAGGAGGTTGGCAGAGGGAGGGGCCTGCGACTGTGGGGCCTATTTCCGCTCCCTCATCCGTGCATGTCTCCGGGCAGAGTTCCTCTAGGCGGCGTCCGCTGTCTCCCTCGACACCTTTTGGGAGCAGTGGGCGCTGCCCGGGGTTCTCTGCTCGGTATCCCCTTCTGAAACCCTAGTTTTGAACCTGTGACCTCACACCCGTCCCTGTTTTCTCTTTAGTTGTCCCCCGGACTCTTTTGAAGCCCCGTCTAGTGCCGCTTCCCCCTTAGGCTGGGGGAAGGGCTTTAGAAGTGGGTGGGCTTGCGCCCACCCACCTCCCCGGGATCCTTCAATAGGACAAACACACTCCCAGCCAGTGTGCCTTTGCAAAAAGCATTTTGTTGCAGCAAACAGCAAGAGAAGTCAGCCCAGCCAAGAGAGGGGGGTAGGAGAGGCCTCAGTAAGGGAAGACAACTAGGAGGGAAGTAGGGGAGCAGGACCTTGGCCAACATCTGAGCCCTGCAGGGCTCTGATGAATTGCACATGCAGCCCCTGAGCACAGGTCACATGGATTCTGCGGAAGCGGGATGTGGCCTTGTAGAAACACTGCCCTTTCAGGGAGGGGGGGTCATCAGCCGACAGGCAGTAACATGTTAATGGGAGATGCTGTAATAGTTGTTCTTGTGGACCTGTTTCCCTCCACTGCTGCAGATGCCTTGGACCTGGTCAGAAGGAGCTTGGATGAAGGTGTGGGCAGCTTGACAGAAGGGGATGGCACTTAATGCAGAACAGGTGATTTTTTGGGACTACATCATGGAAAGAAAACCTCTTGCAGCTTCAGACAAGGAGGCATCTGAGATATTCCCTCAATCTCCTAGTAATTTGTTGCTGGGGCTCTGGGAACATCAAAGCTGCAATTGGGATTAGGGTCCCATTGTGCTGGGATCAGGCCCTTGTTGTGTCTGGCACTGCACAGAAGTCCAGACTCTCTTGCTACCAGACACTGACCTGGGACAACCAAACCAGTGGTTCCTTTCCTTTTCCCAAAGAGCTCAGAGCAGGGTACTCCTGCTCCACCCATGATTGGTGGATAAGAAAAGAAGAGGTCAAACCCAGTGGCTAATGAGGAAATAATGCCTGGCTGTGTGGAGAGACAGGAATCAGCTTGGAGTCTTTTTAATCTGTGCTTGTGTAGTGGTGAGCACAGTGAACTGCTTTTCCCTCCCCAGGCATCTGCATTCTGCTCCCACCCTGAAGGCACTCAACACCACTTTGCAATGGCAAGAAAACCCTTTATTGCCGTCAGAGCATCGGATTTTGCTCGAAACCCAACCCCAGCAGGAATCTAGGGCAGAAGGAAGGAGAGGATAAGCCTCAGTACTGATGCAGCAATGGTTATTGACTTTTTTCTTTTTCGGAGACCAGTAGCTCATTGCAAATTTCCCTGCACCTTTACTGAATGAAAAAGGTACCCTGGAGCTTTGGAGAATATAACAATTCACACACACACACACACACACACACACACACACACACACACACACACACACACACACACACACA
>ML681991.1:47633160-47674165 GCA_007922195.1 Podocnemis expansa
TCGAAACAACTGTGCGTCGTGTGAACATGGTTTTTTTTGTTTCGAAACAACGAGGTTGTTTCGAAACAAAAGTGCCATGTGAACACAGCCAGTGAGTCCACATGCCTTAAGTTGACTTAATAAAGTCGACTTAACAGTAAAGTCGACTTTATAAATTGACCTTATAAAGTTAACTTTACTGGACTCTAAAGTAGACTTTATTGTCCTGCAGTGTAGACAGGGCTCTGTTTAAGTCGACTTAAGGGCCCTTAAGTCAACTTAAACACATAGTGTAGACATACCCAAGTACTGATAAAACAGAGATCAAGACTGGTGATGCCTGTCAGAATGGGAGAACTAAGTGCACAGGTAGGAGAATGAGCAGACAATACTTCCATGGGACTGGTAAATCAGATAAAGGAAAAATGAAACAGTTCAAAGAGTACATTAAAAGCAGAAGCTGTGAGTTGATTGCAGGGAAATGGATAGAAATTAATTTCAAAGTTAATTAAGAGTGAGCAATAACAATGAGAGTCCTGTGGCATCTTCAAGACTAACAGATTTCTCCACGCGTAAGCTTCCGTGGGCTCCAACCTCCTTCATCAGATGCATAAAGTGAAAACTACAGTTTAGGAGTATATATACACATGCCAGGATGGAGAAGGGCAAGTGTTAACAATACAAGATCAAGGTTCAAAGACAAGCTGCAGAAATCAAATTTATTTGCAAATTTGATTGTATTGCTTCAGGACTTAATAAGGACTTTGGATTTTTCTCTCATTACAACATCTTCCTCTATATGCTGTTCCCCAGTGTTTGAATCTTAACAACTGCTTTGATTTTCCATTACATTGTGCCCTGATCTGATGACTTACACTTTTCTATATTTATTTTCCTCTCATTCTGTAAGTTTCCCCATCCTCAAAGCATCTGATGCAGAGGGATTTTCTTCCATGAAAGCTCATATGCTAAATAAGTTTTTTAGTCTCTAAAAGTGTCACCAGACTCCTTGTTTGTTTTACCGTAGTCAATTCAGTAAGGGCAGGTCGGACCCATTCACACCAGTTGATTAGAGGGAAAGAATGTGTGTGTAAGCGGGGGGATGGACCCGCTCTTGTGGGGAACTTCCCAGACTTTGTATACCACCCCGGTGAAGGTGGGTAGCAAAAGGATCTGAGTCCCTGCTCCCACTTCCTTTACCCCAAGGCCTGCCTGACCTCAAAGACTCACCTCCCAATCTCCTGTTTGGAGGAGTCTCTGTAACCCCGACAAGGCTGGGCCCCAGGATTCCTGGGGGCTCGACCCCCACTCTTATTGTGGTCTCTCAGGACAGGGCTAGGGTGTCCCCACTCCGGGGTGCTGACCACTCTTCTGGCCCACCAGTTACTATATACACTATATACAATTTATTTAAGCATACAGAAATAAAAAGAATAACCCAATAAGAAAATAGAAAAAAAGTGGAAAAAGGTGAACAATAAACCCCCAGCACCGCTGCCTGGTGTGGGAGCACTACAAACAGAGTCTCTGGGGCCTGAGGAACAGTCTCATAGTCTGTCCTCCACGTTGCAAGCCCTCTGCCCAGGCCTGGCTGCAACTGGATGATTCAAGGGGCCAGCTGCAGGCTCCAGCTGTGGCCACACGTCCCCAAGCTCCAGGGGCAGGGCCCTTCTTCCCAGCGTCAGCCCCCCTTCACTGCTCCCCAGCTGCTCACCACACCCAGCTCCAGATGGCTGCAACTCCGGCTCCCAGCTGCTGCTCGGGTTCAGTGGGGCTCCTCTGGCCCTCCTGCTGTGGGGCTGCACAGATGAGCTCAGCACCTTGGGCTCCTTCTCTGGCCTCCTGCCCCAGCTTCAGGCACCTCTGGCTCTGTCACTGCCTCCAGCTCTGCTCTGCTCAGCTCCACTTGGCTCTCTGCTGGTCCAGCTGCTGTGGGTCTGCTCTGCCCAAATCAGCTCAGCCTGGCCTCCCTTCCTGGGTCCTCTGGCTCCCGGCTGCTGGCTGCTTAGTGCTTCCTCCTTAGCTCGGCCCCACGCACACTCACACTGGCTTGCCCAGGCATGTCCAGCCTGCAGTTTCAGCTCAGGGGCGGGGGAGCACTTTCAATCAATCAGGCCATCCTGGGACACTGGCCTCTCCCACTGGCCCTGGGGCTGGCTGTTTCACAGTCCTGCTTCCAGGTGGGAGTGGCCAATCAAAAGGCCCATTCACTCTCAGTAAGGGGCTATCAGTCCCCTTACATGTGGACAGGGACTATTACTTTTTGTAATGTGCTAACCATTCCAAGTCCCTATTCATACCCAGTCTCACTGTGTCAAGTTTGCAAATTAGCGAGCAATCAATGAATTAACAACTAAAATTGATGCATTAACAGCTGGAGTTGCCCAGAAACAGTTAACTGTAGCAGGCAAGGGTGTTCCAGCAGTTTGTTTGGCATATAGACAAAAGCACAGACAGCGGAGGAGCAAATTCAGGTTTTGCAAGAGTAGGTGAGAACCACCTATTTGGCTCTTGGGCCGAGGATCAAAACCAGGGTTTGGATTCCTGACTGCTTCAATCAATGGAACTGCTCCTCACTGAGACTTAATATCACTGGCTATGTCTACGTTATAAAAGCTAAGTCGACTTTTTTAAGTTGACTAAATAAAGTCTACTTAAAGTCGACTTTAAGGAGACCTTATTAAGTCGACTTAGTGAGTCCACGCTACATTGTCGACTTTATAAAGTCAACTTTAAATGGCTGCCCTGCAGTGTAGACAGAGCTCTGTTTAAGTTGACTTAAGGTGACTTAAACACATAGTGTAGACATACCCATTGTCTTTCTTAATTTTTATGTATTCCTTACATTTTACTTTATATCCTCTGTATTTGTTAAAATCTCTGTTCCTGCCTGTACTTTCCAATATCTTGATAGCTTTAAAGTGGTAAAGACCTAGATAGCATTCTTCATCATTCATTTTTGACAGCTCAGTTTCCAGTTTGGGGTTGCTGATGCCATTTGATATCTGTTTTATATCGAGATTGGGTGGTTCTGTTTTAGCAGCCATTTTGATAAACATTTTATATCAAGATTTGTTGGGTCTGTGCTTATGTGGTTTTGGCCTTGTGTGCAGTGCTTGTGCTTGGACACACGAGACAAGGTTTGACCCCCAGGCAAAGAGAAATTGGGAGGGGGCGATCTGCTGTTTTGCCTAGTTTAGGAGAAATGGAGGAAAGCTGGGCTTCAGAGGAAGGAAATGTGTGTGTGTGTGGGGTGGTGTAGTACTTGTGCTTGTGCTTGAAAACAGGAGCCTGGGCTTGGGCACCTGCCTGAGGCACAGTGAGAGGCCAGTGTATCGTTGTTCATTTTGAGCGGGCGAGGAGAAATGGAGGAAAGTTGGGTTTTAGAAAGAGGAAAAGGGCCCAGGGTAAAGAACCAATGTGTGAGAGAGTAAGAATGTCCAAAGTAAAGGCACAGAGAGTAAATGAGTTAGAGTTAAGGCTGAGAGAGTAAAAGAGGTTAAAATAAAGGCTGAGAGGGTAAAGGGGAATAGAGAGAAAGGAGCGAAGGCCATGAAGGCTATGTTACAAGGCTGACATCCAGAAGGGGACTGAGATCTGGTCTAGGGGCAATGTGCCTTAGGATCAATCCCCTCCTCCCTGCTGAGCCAATCAGGAGGCATTTAAAAAAAAGACAACCTTTTTTAAAAATGAAGGCCAAGTTTGATAGAGCTCTAAAGAGGATTCGGTTAGAATCAAGGGGTATGCAAAAATGAATTCAATTTGCTATGAGAGGACTAGTTTGATACATCTGCTAATGATTATAAATAAGCAAAGGCTAGTAAAGAGACTCAAACAGGCTAGCTGCGGGGAAGAGAGGGAAAGGATACAAATGTGACGAAAAATGAAAAAAAGGTTATGTAGCTGTGAGAGGACTAGTGTGATACATCTGCTGGATCATAGACAAGCAAATGCTAGAAAAGAGGGCTCGCTGGGGAAAGAGGAAAATGGGGAAAAAAGTGTTGGAAAAGGAAAAACTAGGTATTAAAGCAAAGCCTGCTAGTTAAAACTACTAAAGAAGAGAAGAGGGGCTACCTTGATACCGAAGCTAGACTAAATCCAAGCAGAGACTTGAAGAGAGGAAAAAGTTTTAACGGCAGAGAAAGAGTTAAAGCACACTGAAAGGTTAGGTCTCTGTTACCCTGGCTGGAAGAACCAGTTCCAGCTGCAGAGTCCTTAAAAAAAAAAAAAAAAGTCTAGACTGATATAAAGAAGGGTCTGCCAGCTTAAAAACAATTAGAGGCCAGACAGAAGAACCTATTATACAGCTGAAATAATAATATAAAAGGACTAGTTTGATATAAAGAAATCCAGAATCTAAAAGCACACAAAAAATAGCAGACAGAGAGAAGAAGTCTGATACACTTGCGATGGAGAGAGGAAACATACTATATAAAGAAGGGTTAGCTTGATACATCTGCTAGATTATAGAGAAGCAAAGGCTATAAAAGAGCCTAGTTGGGGAATGAGAAGAAAATGGAAATGTGAAGAGGAGTACTATGCATATTCACATAAAAAAATGAGATTTTTTCTTCCAAAGAATCCCCTTTGAAAAAAAGGTTTGGCTTATGCACAGATTGGTAAGTGTCAGCGTGCTGGAAATAAAAAATATCCAGTGGAATACTGTGGCAGGGAGCAGCCCCAGCCCAGGATGGGAGTTTTGAAATCTCCCACCCTGAACATGCTCTGAGCATGCTCAGGGCATGACCTCCAGCATATGATGTGGCCCCTGGAGCTGCCAGGTAAGGGGACCCTGGGTGCATTGATTTGGCCCAGGGGGGCCAGTGTCAGGGTGAGGGTTACAGAGAGGAGCTTGGGCACTAGGAGGAAGCAGCAGCAACCTAGGGGGGTTAGGGAGTGGTTCAGGGACTTAGGGGAACTGGCAACAATGTAGGGGTTTTAGAGAGGGGGGTCAGAGGCTCAGGGAAAACAGCAGCAGCATAGGGGAGTTAGGGAGGGGGTTAGGGATTTGGGGGAAGTGGCAGCAACATAAAGGTGTTAGGGATGGGGGCAAGTTGGCCTTGATTTTGAGCCTCAGTTTATATGCAGGTCACGAGGTTTTTCTGCTTTTTGTGGTAAATAGCCAGGGGTCAGCTTATACGTGGATTGGCTAATAGGCGAATATATATGGTAGGTGTAGCTGTGAGAAGACTAACTTGATGCAGCTGCAAAAGAATGTTTTTTTCAAATCATAGGACTGGAAGGGACCTCATGAGATCATTGAGTCCAACCCCCTAAGAATTGAACCCAGGATCTTCTGCATGTTAAACAGAGGTGCTAGCCACTACACTATGTTCTCACTATATAAAGCAAAGTCTAAGAGATGAAAACCAAATGGAGGCTACAGCAGGAAAATAAAAGTGAGCAACACATGGCAAGGACAGGTCAGCAAAGAGAGAGGAACCAAAGCTTCAACGTCTTAAAAAAAGAAGGAAATTGCCCCAAAATGATGCTCAATTGCACTAGCTGGGAAAAAGAATGAAAAGGAAAAAAAAAGTGAGGAAAAAGGTAAAAAAAAATCTGTTCTGACAGGTATAAAGCAATGGCTGCCAGATTAAAAACAAATAGAGGCTAGAAAGGACAAAAAAAAAAAAAAAAGAAAGACTGAGCAACACATGGCTGGGGCAGGCAGAGAAAGAACATCTTACAGAGTGGAAATAGTAATAAAAAAAGATGACTCTGATAAGAGCCTGCTAGTTTAAATCCCAGCAGTCTGACAGGAAGAGAAAATTTTAAAGCTGCAGGGGTCTGACTACCAGGACCACAGGATGACAGGCAGAGAGAGAGAGAAGCAGCTTATTAGACACACAGTTCTTCTCCTCTGGCTGCTGTGACCCAAAGGCTGGCTAACTTCTTTTGGATGCCAATTTTGTCTGACTAGTACTGTCTTCCTTGCTAACACCTTTGAGTCTGAGCAAGTTCGTTAAGTAACACATGAACTTGCTTAGTCATTTACAAATTTTCAGCTATGGCCAATTTCAAGTTTGGATTCTGTCTCAAAGCTATACCAAATATCCAAACCAATCTCACAAATAGGGTTCAGTTATACAACCCACATGTCACATGGCCTCAGATGTATCTAAGGCTATGTCTACACTGGTCAATTAATCCAGCCTAATTTGTACCAGGTCTACACTAGGCTTTGCCCGGTTTGAACTAAAACATTTTTTTGTTTGAACTAGGCAAAGCTTAGTTTGAACTAGTTAGTTTGAAGAGTAAGTTCAAACTAAGCACTTAGTTTGAACTTTAGCTCGAACTAGTGTGATTTGGCCAGGCTAGTTTGAAATAAATCATTTCAAACTAAGTGGTTAGTTCGAACTAGCTGCACTTTTCAGTTCAATCTAACTTTTAGCTGAGACTAGCTCTACCTTTTAGTTTGAACTAAAAAGTTTGTTTCCACTAGACAGAGCTGCTAGCAGGGGCGTCACTGCCCAGGGGAGGGATCCGGGGCACCGGCCCAGGCCCCACCCCTGGCCCACAGGCACAGCCCATAGGCCACACCCCCTGGCCGGGGACAGGGCCGGAAGCTGCTGCGGGCCACTGCGGGTGGCTGGGCCCTGCATCCCCGGCTGGGGACGGGGCCAGGAGCAGCTGCAGGTGGCTGGGCCCAGCACCCCCCGCCAGGGACGGGGCCAGGACTGGCCTCCACAGCCACGGGTGGCTGAGCCCTGGATCCCCAGCTGGGGATGGGGCTGCTGCAGCTGCAGGTGGCTGGGCCCCGGATCTCCAGCCCGATTGGGCTGAAGACCGGGAAAGGCAGGCCCCGCCAGACCCGGGGCACTGGCGCCAGGATTCGGGGCACAAGCCCCGTGTGCCCAGTGCCAGCCATGCCCCTGGCTGCTAGTTTGAACTAAAAAGCTGGTGTTAGTTCTATCTAACTAACAGTTAGATCAAAGTAAGCAGGTAATGTTTAGCTCTGACCAGGGGCATTGCTGGTGCCTGGCACATGGGGCCTGTTACGTGAATCCAGGTGCCAGTGCCCCTGGTTCTGGTGGGGCCCCTTCCTCTCCCCCTCTCCGGCCGGATCCAGCTGAACATCCAGGGCCCAGCCACCCATGGCAGCAGTGGCCACTTTTGGCCCCTTCCTAGGCCGGGCGGCCCCGCAGCCACGGCTGCTGATCCCTGCCCTGTCCCCAGCCAGGGGTGTGGCCTGCTGTCAGGGAGCGGGGCCTGGGCTGGTGTCCCGGGTCCTTCCCTGGGGCAGCGACGCTCATGGTTCTGACCAGTGTTCCCTGTGGGCTGTGTGGGTGGGCAGTTTGCAGCTCCTGTCCTGTACCTGTGCAGGGAATACTGCCAGCTATGCACTGCTGACAGCTGTGGCCCCTACCCGGCTTGAATACAGTCTTTTGGCCAGCAGGGAGCTTCTTCCAGGCTGGAATTTTTTTAAAACTCCCACCCTAAGAATGCTCAGATGCATACTCAGGAAGGGAGCAGCCTGTTGCATGGCCTGGTAGCAGCAGCTCCATCAGCAAGGTAAGTGGAAACAGGGAGCTCTTGGGGCATCAGGGAAGGGCAGCCGGTGGGGGAGGTTTCAGCAGGCAAAGAGGGGGGATATTGCAGGAGATCCCCTTTAAAAGGCAGGCAGCCAGCCAGCTCTGTCTTCTCCTTCTCAGGAAGCAGCACAAGGGGAGAGAGATCTTGTCATTTGCTGGAGTTGTAGCTCGCTCCTTCCTCCTGTGGAAATTAACCACCCATGGCTTGCAAACAGGGGAGTTTGCAAGGGAAGGAGTTGGTGCTCAGCGCAACCTAGGTAGGTGATTTGCTTGTGTCTTTTTCCCTACAGGTAATTTGCTGACTGTGTGTTTGTGTCTTTTTCCCTACAGGTGATTGCTGTTAATTGTGGGACTGTGCTTGTGTGATTGGGTGGGGGCTGTTTGCACCATTGTTCCCTGATCACCTTTAATCACCAGCCTCTAGCAGCCTTGTAATTGGCCTGCCCCTGTGTGACTAGCAAGGGGCAAGGGCTGACCTATGCAGAGAAGGCCTTAAAAGCCAGTGGCTGAGCGACCAGAGGACTGCAAACAGGGGAGTTTGTGGGGGAAGGAGTTTGAGAAGGAGTTTGGTGAGGCCACAATGGTGAAGAAGAGCTGCACTGCTGGTGCCAGCGCCCCTTCTGTTTCTTTTGCCTCTGTTTGTAGCCAGACAGACTGTCTGACCATAGATATCTCCACCCAGGTCCTGGTGTGGACTTGCAGGGACTGTGGCTTTCATTTTCCTGCCACTGATGATCAGACTAGGGTGATGAATCTATGTGATAGGTGCCTTCTGGTGGCATCTCTCCAGAAACAGGATGGAGAGTTACAGGAGGAGGTGTCACGACTCAGGGGTATCTATGCCCTGGAAAAGTTCCTTGACAGTGTCCACGATGAGACCTGCAAGGAGGAGGTCTCTATTCCGGTGCCAAGGACTACTGCCACAGACCTGGCAACAGATGGGATGCCTATGGCAGAGAGGGGACAGTGGCAGTTGGTCACCCCTGGCAGTAGACAGTGCTCCACACCTGCTCACATCCCACCATCCATTGTAGTGAGGAACCGTTATGCGGCACTAGAGACAATGCAGGAGGTAGAGGAGATGCCATGCACCCCAGAAGCTGGGAAGATCACAGCCACCTCACCTAAGAGGAAACGTAGGGTTGTGGCGATTGGGGACTCACTCCTGAGAGGAACAGAGGCACCCATCTGTCACCCTGACAAGGCCTCTTGAGAGGTATGCTGTTTGCCAGGTGCCCGTATCCGAGACATTACGGAGGGATTGTCAAAAATCATCCACCCCTCAGACTACTACCCCATGCTGCTTATCCATGTGAGTACCAATGATACTGCAAGAGGTGATACTCAGCAGATCAAACATGACTTCAGGACTCTGAGAGTGAGGGTGAAGGAGTTTGGAGCACAGGTGGTGTTCTCATCAATCCTTCCAGTCAAGGCTAGAGGCCGGAGGAGAGACAGATGCATCCTAGAGGTGAATGCCTGGCTGCGGAGATGGTGTGGTCAGGAGGGATTTGGCTTCCTTGACCATGGAGTACTGTTTCAGGATGGAAGATTGATAGGCAGAGATGGCCTTCACCTGTCCAGGAAGGGGAAGAGCATATTTGGGCACAGACTGGCTGACCTAGTGAGGAGGGCTTTAAAATAGATTCAAAGGGGGAAGGAGACCAAAGCCCACAGGTAAGTGACAATGTGGGAGATCTGGGGAAAGGGATGGAACTTGGGGGTTGCTGGGACTGTAACTCCAGGAATAAAAGAGAAGGTGAACATGGAGGGGCAATCAAATAATTGTCTTAGGTGTTCTACTGAAGCCCCAGTATGTGAGGTGAGGGAGGGAGGAGAACTCCAAGAACAAATGCTAGGCGGTATGCGTAAAAGAATTGAGATTCAAAATGAAAAAGTAGGGCAATCGGCCAGGTATCTTAGGTGCCTATACACTAATGCGAGGAGCCTGGGAAATAAGCAGGAAGAATTGGTAGTACTAGCGCAGACAAGGAACTATGATATTATTGGAATAACAGAGACATGGTGGGATAGTCTGCATGACTGGAGCTCTGCCATAGATGGGTGTAAACTGTTCAGGAAGGACAGGCAGGGAAGAAGAGAGGGAGGAGTAGCACTATATGTAAAAGAGCTCTATGACTGCTCAGAGCTCCATTATGGAAGTGGAAGCGTGCCAGTAGAAAGTCTGTGGGTTACACTGAGGGGAAAGCAACAAGGGGGATGTTGTGGTGGGTGTCTGCTATAGACCACCAGACCAGAAGCAGGAGGTGGATGAGGAGTTCTATGGACAACTAGCAGAAGCTTCTAGATCACAAGCCCTAGTGCTCTTGGGGGACTTCAATGACCCTGACATCTGCTGGGAGGCCAATACAGCAGTGCATGGGCAATCCAGGAAGTTTTTAGAGAGTGTTGGGGACAACTTTCTGGTACAAATGCTAGAGGAACCAACTAGGGGCCTTACACCTCTCGACTTGTTGCTCACAGACAGGGAAGAATTGATCCGGGAGGTAGAGGTAAATGGCAAACTAGGCAGTAGTGACCATGACATGGTTGAATTCAGGATGCTGATTAAACGAAGGAAGGAAAGAAGCAAAACAAAAACCCTGGACTTCAAAAAAGCAGATTTTGGCTCCCTCAGGCAAGTGATGGGCAGGATCCCTTGGGAAGCTAATCTGAAGGGGAAAGGAGTCCAGGAAAGTTGGTTATATTTTAAAGAAACCCTGCTAAGGGCACAAGAAGTTGCCATTCCAATTAGGAGAAAGAACAGCAAAAATGTAAGGCAGCCAGAATGGCTTAGCCGAGAACTCTGCTCTGAGCTTAAACATAAAAAGGAAGCTTACAGGAAGTGGAAGCTGGGTCAGATGACCAAGGAGGCATATAAAGATATTGCTAGGGACTGCAGGGATAAAATCAGAAAGGCCAAAGGACAAATGGAGTTGCGGCTAGCGAGGGATGTAAAGGATAACAAGAAGGGGTTCTCCAAGTATGTTAATGACAAGAAGAGGATCAGGGATGGTGTAGGTCCCTTACTGAATGGGGCAAGGATCCTCGTGACAGAGGATGAAGGAAAAGCTGGAGTGCTCAATGCTTTTTTTGCTTCAGTTTTCACAGGCAGTGTCAGCTCCCAGCCCACTACCATGGGTATGGCAGATTGGAGAGAAGAGAGGCCCTTGGTGACGGAAGGTCAGGTTAGGGACTTCTTAAAGAAGCTGGATGTACACAAGTCCATGGGGCTGGATGAACTGCATCCAAGGGTGCTAAGGGAATTGGCCGATGAGATAGCAGCACCGCTGTCCATTATTTTTCAAAACTCATGGAGAACGGGGGAGGTGCCAGAGGATTGGAAAAAAGCAAATATAGTACCTATTTTCAAGAAAGGGAAAAAGGAGGATCCAGGGAATTACAGACCTGTCAGCCTCACCTCAATCCCTGGAAAAATTATGGAGCAGGTTCTCAAAGAATCCATCCTCAAACACTTAGAAGAAAATAAAGTGATCAGGAACAGTCAGCATGGATTTATCAAGGGTAAATCATGCCTGACGAATCTCATTTCCTTCTATGATCAGATGACTGTTTTTCTGGATGCAGGAAGAACCGTTGATGTGGTGTACCTTGAATTTAGAAAGGCTTTTGATACGGTTTCCCACAGCATTCTCATTGGCAAATTAAGGAAGTATGGGTTGGATAGGTAGACTATAAGGTGGACAGAAAACTGGCTAGATCAACGGTTTCAGCGTGTAGGAATCAATGGTTCCATGTCTAGCTGGCAAGCAATCACGAGCGGTGTGCCTCAAGGGTCGGTCCTAGGGCCGGTTCTGTGCAACATTTTCATCAATGATCTGGATGATGGAATAGACTGCACTCTCAGTAAGTTTGCGGATGACACCAAGCTGGGGGGACTAATAGACACATTGGAGGGCAAGGACAGGATTCAGGGAGACCTAGATAAATTGGAATAGTGGGCCAATAGAAATCTTATGAGGTTCAATAAGGACAAGTGTAAAATCCTGCACTTGGGACGAAAAAACCCCATGCACTGCTACAGGCTGGGGAACATTCAGCTAAGTAGCAGCACTATAGAAAAGGTCCTGGGAGTCATAGTGGATGGGAAGCTGGATATGAGTCAGCAGTGCGCTCTTGCTGCCAGAAACGCCAATGGCATACTGGGCTGCATCAAAAGAAGTATTACCAGCAGATCAAGGGATGTGATCATTCCCCTCTATTCTGCACTGGTGAGGCCACATCTAGAATACTGTGTTCAGTTTTGTGCTCCCCACTACAAAAAGGACAGGGACATGCTAGAGAGAGTTCAGCAGAAGGCAACCAAAATGATTAAAGGGCTGGAGCACAAGCCCTATGAGGAAAGACTGAAAGCATTGGGCTTATTTACTCTGCAGAAGAGAAGATTGAGGGGGGATTTGATAGCAACTTTCAACTACTTGAAGGGATGCTCCAAAGAAGATGGAGTTTGACTGTTCACGGTAGTAACAGAGGACAGAACGAGGAGCAATGGTCTCAAGTTACGGTTAGGGAGGTCGAGGCTGGATATTAGAAAAAAAATTTTTTACTAGGCGTGTGGTGAAGCATTGGAATGAGCTGCCTAGGGAGATGGTGGAATCTCCATCTTTGGAGGTGTTTAAGGCCCGGCTGGACAAAACCATGACTGGGATGGTTTAGTGGAGTGGTCCTGCATCTGGCAGGGGTTTGGACTAGATGACCTCATGAGGTCCCTTCCAACCCTATGATTCTATGACATGGGACACGATAGACCAGTGTGCTGAGGTGGTCCAGAGAATCCTGATTGGCAGGTGGGTCTTGCTCACATGCTTAGGGTCTGACTGATTGTCAGGTTTCGTGTGGGGAAGGAATTCTAGCCAGTTTGGGTTGGCAGAGACATGGGGGATTTGTTGCCTTCCTTTGCAGGGTGGGACATGTGTTACCTGCTGACATCATCTGATCATCTGGTCTGTCTTGGTTAATCAGTTAATCCCTGCCATGGGAGGGGGGGGGGGCTCACCTGGTCTCTGCCTGTGGTTCACAACCCTTCCTTCTCCTGAGGAATGAAAGGTTTTGCTGACTCTAAAGTCTTCAGCTGCAACCCAGGGGGACCTGGGTGACGTTTACCAGTCTGTGCTGTGCAGGACATCAGACTTGGCTCTAAACTGTTTGGACCTGGGATCCTCTGCTGGTTTGACACCCCACATGGACAGTCTTGGTCCAGAATTTGTGAGGAAGTAATACGAGTGAAACCAGAAAAAGTACTTCCTGAATAAGAACAGCCACTCTGGGAGTTAGAACGGCCCAGGCCCAGCCATGTCAATTAAATTGTCTTAGTAACCAACTCCAGAGCCTTTTCAGTCCCCAGCTGGGCTTGAACAAGTGGAGAAGATTATCCAAGGAGGAGGTGGAAGCACTCAAGCTTTGGAAATAAAACAGCATGTTACAAGACAAAGGGAAACCCTATGTGCTTTAGTGAGGCCTGACAAAATACAGTATCTGTTCCTCTATCATTGTGACAGATAATGTTTATTTTGAAGTAAATTTTCAATATTTATTTAATTTTCACAGACAGATTTTAAGCACTTTATTTTCATCAATTTCCTTTCTCACAGTTGTGGGAAATTAGATGAGTTCTCAGGAACCAGATGGCCTGATTTCATATGGATAATCACAATATTCAGGGATTTTTCTTATATACTTGCCTATTACCCTCATCCACTGCAGTTGTTCACTTTTGCTGTCTGGTCACCCTAGTGGATTCAGACAATGAGGGAAGGAAGGAGAGAGGGAGGGTCATACAGTAATTTTTTAATGCCAGAAATCACTGAGATTCCAAAGCCTAAAATGTGTTACTGTCAAAACAGAAATTGTCAAAATCATGAGACAAAATATGCGAAGCAAACAGCCTTAAAAGAAATGCTAGTAAGTTCTCAAGTGGCATTTTTCTGACTTTTCCTGTCTGCAAATTAAGATTGGAGTTGACACAAATGGGTTTTTCATAGTGTGCATGGGGAAATTGACTCTTACTGACATTTATGACTACAAAATGAACCCTTCCAAATCTAGCTTTAATAGAGCTAAATGGACATATCTGAACACAGAATATAGGTGGAATGTCCAGCTTGCAAGAGTGAAAAATGAGGACACATTTTTTTCCCTGGTGGGAGTAAAGTTGCACACAGAAGACAAACAAAGAGTCCTGTGGCACTTTTAAAGACTAACAAATTTATTTGTTGCATAAGTTTTAATGGGAGAAAATCTCAGTTACACTCATGTGATAAAGAAATCTGTTATTCTTTAAAAGTGCCACAAGGGTCATTGTTTGTTTTGCTGAACTAGAATAACACAGCTACCCCTCTGGAACATATAAGACAAAGCTAAGCTGGAGATGGGGGGAATGGTCAGAAAGTATAACAGTCGCCAGGACAGCAGAGGGTGTGTGTGACAGGCTGGACATGCTATGTCTGGAGCACAGGTTATATTACTCCGTCAAAGTGCACTGGCAGCCCCCTAACACAGGCGATGCGGATGCGTTGGTTGCTGGTGTTGCCACGGTAGTCACAGGGTGGAGCCTCTGATTGCCCTTGCTGCTGGCAGGTGGTGAGGTCGAAAGTGGCTATGCTCTCTCGCAGGTTCCCACCTGCTGGGGTGCCCCCAGCGCCACAGACGTCAATGATAGTGGCAGCTTCAGCATGGATGAAGGTGTTGGTGAACTTGCACCAAGTAGGCAAGGTCATGCCCCGACGCTGCATCATCAGGTTGCAGTAGGCTCTGTCATCTCTGGCTCTGGTCTTTGGGAAATCAACGTGTTGCCTCAGGAACTTCTGGTGGGGTGTCTCCTCACGGGCCAGAGCAAGCCACATGGACAGCAAGACTACCAGCAGCATCACGTGGGGTCCCCTCCAAGCCATAGTGCCTTAGATTGCCCTGCAATTGGGAGGATAGGATGGATGAATGGATGGATGGAAGAAGCAACCCATTTCCACCTGGGGGGAGCACCTGCTCATCTGCCTCCAGGGAGTTCCTTGCTGATGGCAGTCAAATCACTTCATGACAAACTCTAAACTAGAAATGTGCGACCCTTACCCTGTGAGCTCCCTTGCACAGGGTGGCTGAAATACAGCCAGGTTCTGAGCTACGGGGTCACTAGAGGTTCCATTTTTGGTTATACCTCATGACTCGAAAAGGCACCATATGGACATCAAAGGGCCAGGGGGGGTGCAATAACCGCCTCTGTTATCTTCCAGCAAGATCTGGCTCCCCTCACTGTGTGTGGAGTCAAACCGTAAATAGCTCCACTGCTTGGCATGGTCTATTTCCACAGAGAGGGTCTGCTTCCTTGTCAATGCAGTACATAAAACTCTCACAGGTGCTGATCTCTAAGTATTGCACAATGTTTTGATTTAACAAATTTCATTGTGGAATACAATACTTCACGGCAGTAAGTTGTACTAAAAATTGAAAGTAATCTACATTCACTTTTCAACTTTTCTCCTTTGTATTTTGATTTCTTAGTATTCCACACCATGTTTAGGACTTGTGAAACATCATTTTATTTTAACCACACATAAACTTCATTAGGGCCTATGAGAAAATCTAAACATGCAGTGTCTTCCCTGACCATGCTGTGCTTCTCTCCCCCCACCCTCCATTGCCGCATGCCTGCTGTCTCTTATCACGCTGCTGCTTCTCTTCTCTCCCCGACCATTGCTCACTTCTCCCCCTGTCTCCCACCACACCGCCCTTCCCTGAAATGTCCCCTCTAAGCTGATGATGCAGCTGAGAAACTTCTGTATGCAGCTGTGCAAGTTCCCTCCCAGTTCCCCGACCCAGGGCCGGGCCCCTGCTCGTCAGCTCCACAAGTGCATCCATAACTTGCTTGGCTGCATCATCAGCTTAGAAGGAGCAGTGCTCTTGTTTCCCATGACAACTCAACTGTCCAGGGAAACACTTTCCTAATCCATACATGGCTCAACACTTGTCTTTCAAAACAGGCTTGGTTTTGTGGAATAGGATTCTGCATAAAAAAATTCTGAAGGGGAGGATGTTATGGAGAACAGCTCATCCCTAGCCCAAGTGCCTCAGGGTCTCTGAAAATCCTCAACTGTCCACAACTCCAAAGTGTTAGTATTGGTCCGCAGAACAAACAAGGAGTCCTGCGGTGCTATTAAAGACTAACCCATTTATTTACTGCATGAGCTTTCATGGGAGAAATGTTATGAATAAATAGGTTAGTCTTTAAAAGTTCCACAAAACTCCTTGTTTAACTGTCCAGAGGTCACCTCAAGGTTTCTTTAGAGTTGTCAAGAAGGAGTGGGATTCTTCATTGGCTTATTCCTTTTCCCTCTGCTACAATGGAAGACTTTTTAACCCATTTCCCTGACTACTGCACTTGTAAAGGGAGTGCATGAGGTGCCCCTACGTTTGTAAAGTGCTGGGGACAGGACTGAGACTGCCATGGCATGTGGTATAAGGTAAATACAAAATAAACAAGCTCACCCAAACCAACCAGACCAAAAGAAAATTAAAAAAAAAAAAATACAAAGCTGAAATACTTTTAAAGGGAAAAAAGTGTGTTCAGATGCACTCAAAACTGGGTTTCAGCTCCCGTCAATTCCCAAACACATAACAGGAAATACAGGATAGCTCAGATAATGAAATGAATACAGAACAGAGTGATAGCTTTATCTTGAAAGAAGTTTGGAACATTTCCCACTGCAAAGACAAAAGTCACATTGCCCTCAAGCTGGAGATTTCCTACTCTGTTGCTTATTAGCATGTTTAATTGATTCATAGATGTCAAGGCCAGAAGGTGTATTGTGAGTATCTAGTCTGATCTTTCCAGTAACACAGGTCAGAGAAAGTCCACAAACAGTTCCTAGAGCATAGCTTTTGAAAAAAACATCTCCTCTCAAATTAATTGTTCTTAAGGTGGAAGATATATAACACCATGACCTTTGGTAAATTGTTCCAATGATTAAATACACTTGCTTTGTCCAGGCATCCACTATTATGTAGGGCAGTATTTGTCAACTAGTGTGCCGTGGGAAGTATTCAAGTGTGCCATGAAATTTTGGACAAAGGTAATGAAAATCAACATAAAATAAACATTGTTTGAAACATTAATGTATTTGATCCCTCTTTAGCTAGTTGTATGCACTATTTTGCAAACCTCTCCAGTAAAATTGTAGTAAATGTACATAAATGTGATGTTTATCAGCAATCAATTCAGCTGAAAAAGTGGGTGTGCCATGGAATTCTTTGTCTTCTTGAAGTGTGTTGTGTTACTGAAAAGGTTGGGAACCACTGATGTAGGGTTCCAAGTTATAATTGCCCTGAAACCCCTGGAAATGTATTGTTCTCTAGGGAAAACCCACAGTCCGTCAGTTAGTGGAACCTAACTGCACACTCCCAGTTACTGCAAAATGGAAGGGTCTAGGGTGCAGGGCCATAATTACGGCAGGGTGAACAGGACAAAGCCCCAGGTGCTGATTTTCAGAGGGTGCCAGATGAACACACCTGGCCCCGGGGATGAATGCATCTTTCCTGCAGGCACATTCCTCTGGGAGCCAGGCTGCAAGTTGAGGAGGTTATCTTCTGACCTGTCCCCAGCATTCTAGTTCTCCTCAGGTGCATGCTGGGAGTGGGGGAGAAGCCTCTGGCCAGCCATGTGGGCACCACTGGGATGGGAAAGCCAGTAGCTGGGCAGGCAGAGACTTGGCTTGGCTGGTGGGGGAGGCACAAATCCAGCTGCAGCAGCCTGGCTGGCTGGTGGGGGATGCATCCCTCTGCTGGTTCCAGGCTGTGCTCGCTCAACAGCAGGACCAGATGTGGCTCCCTGCTGCTGGGATGGATCAGGCCCCAGGCTGGATTGGGGCCCATGTAGGCAGGGGGTGCCCTTGGGGCTGCTTGTGACACAAGGCGTTGCCCTGGTTGACTGCACTGTGTGAAGAGTTTCTTTCTTTTGTTTGTTTAAAATCTGTGGCCTATTAATTTCATTTGGTGACCTCCTAGTTCTTGTTTTATGAGAAGGAAGAGTTGGTTGCTCACCTGTGTAACCCTGTTCTTTGAGATGTGTGTCCCGTGATGCTCCACTGAAGGTGTTGCAGCGTCCGGGCACCACTCCACGATCATTTTGAAAGTAGATACACAGCAGGCTGCGCTCGCGCCAAACGAGCACGCGGTGCTGCCCAAGCGGCTCAGCGCGAGCGCGCCCGCTGTCCCTCAGTTCCTCTTTCCCAGCAGGTTATCATCTGTAAGAGACAGGACAAGAGGGGAGGAAGGGAGGGTGGTGGAGCATCACGGGACACACATCTCGAAGAACAGGGTTACACAGGTGAGCAACCAACTCTTCTTCTTCGAGTGGTGTCCCGTGCTGCTCCGCTGAAGGTGACTACATAGCAGTTACACAGGAAGGTGGTGGGATGTCCTGCCTGAAGACAAGATCTCACGACCCATTATTATATCTCTAGTTGCCGCTAAGTCCAGAGCATAATGAGATATGAACGTGTGTGGATTAGACCATGTCGCTGCTCTACAGCTGTCTTGAACATGAACATTGTGTAAGAAGGCCGTCGTTGCTGCCATGGCCCGGGCGGAGGCTGGGTATTCGTAATCATGTAGGAAGTATGAATACAGTCCCTAATCCACTTTGAAAGACTCTGATTGGAAATGGGCTTTCCTTTTTGTCATTCTGCAAATGATATAAATAGTTTGTTCGATTTCTGAAAAGGAGCTGTTCGATCAATATAAAAGGCAAGCGCCCTCCTGACATCAAGGGTATGTAATGAGGCTTGCAGCGGTGAGGAATGCAGTTTTGGGCAAAATGTAGGAAGGTGGATAGGTTGATTAACATGAAACGTTGAGACTACCTTAGGCAAAAAACATGGGTCCAGGTGTAGTGATACCTTGTCTTTATGAAAGGCAGTATAGGGAGGGTCGCAGCGTAAGGCGTTCAGTTCACCCACTCTCCTTGCAGATGTGATGGTGACCAGGAGGGAGACCTTCATGGAGAGGTAGTACAGAGAACAGGTCGCCAGCTACTCAAATGGTGATTTCATGAGTGCTGTAAGAACAAGAATGAGGTTCCATGGGGTTGCTGGAGGACGAATAGGTGGAAAAGTGTTCTTCAAGCCTGTTAGGAACCTTTTAACTATGGGATGTGCAAAAAGCGAGTAGTTGCTCGTAGGGTGGAGTGCTGATATGGCAGAGAGGTGATCTCATAAGGAACTATTAGAAAGAGACAAATGTTTTAAGTGGAGGAGATAGTTCAATAGCTGAGGTATAGTAGTTTGGTCAGGACGGGGGTCATTAGCTGTACACCATGTGGTAAAGCGTCACCATTTGTAAGAATATGAAGTTCTAGTGGATGATTTTCTGCTATTGAGTAGGATGTCCTTGACTTGATGGGAGCAGGATTCCTCAGCTACCTGGAACCAATTAGATACCACGCCGTGAGGTGTAGCCTGGAGATGTCCGGGTGATGTGCTGGAGTATTGGACTGGTATAAGAGATCCTTTATTAATGGGAGGCGTATGGGTCTGCGTACCGATAGATCAAGTAAGTGAGGGAACCAAAACTGGTGGGGCCATGCCGGAACGATTAATATCACTGACGCATGGTCGTGTTTGATTTTCTGAATGACCCTGGGTATTAGAGGGATCGGTGGAAAAGCATACAGAAGATGGCTCGCCCAGCTGATCAGGAATGCATCGCCCAATGTTCGAGGTTCGTTCTGCGCCCTGGAGCAGAATTTTGGGTACTTCGTAGTTGCTGCTGTTGCAAACAGATCGATTACTGGATGTCCCCATCTGCAAAAAATGGCCCGTAGGACGGAGTTGTTGAGCTGCCATTCGTGAGTTACTGGAAACAACCTGCTGAGGGCGTCTGCAGTGATGTTTCGCACACCTGGTAGGTACACCGCAGAGATATGAACCTGGTTGTGAATGCACCACCTCCAGAGTTTGACTGCCTCTGCGCAAAGGGAAGGGGACCTGGCCCCACCTTGGCGGTTTACATAGTAGACGCATGCCATATTGTCGGACATGACGGTGACAGCTTTCCCAGAAATGGCAGGGAGAAATTGAATGCAGGCATGTCTGATGGCTCTGAGCTCTAATACATTTATGTGTAGGGATGCCTCTAGCCGAGACCATCTGCCTTGTGTCACTAGGTTGGGCATGTGAGTCCCCCAGCCTTTCAAGGAAGCATCTGTTGTTATGGTATGTTCTGGCTGCGGTTGTAGGAACGGTACACTGATCGAGAGGTTTCGTGGATCCCGCCACCATAGGAGCGATGTCTTGACTGTGTTGGGAACTATCACAGTCTTCTGAAGTGGGTGGAATTGTGGCCTGTAGACTGTGGTGAACCAAGCCTGTAGGTGGCGCATGTTTAGGCATGCATTGGGAACAATGGTTGTGCACGCTGCCATATGGCCTAAGAGTTTCAAAAGCATTCGCACAGTGACTAATGGAGCAGTAAGAATGAGATCGATCAGTTTGCGGATGATTAATTGGCGCGTCTGAGGTAAGTATGCTCAGGAAGTCTTCGAATCTAACATGGCACCTATGAACTCTATGATTTAAGTTGGAGTCATGACTGACTTTTCTACGTTTATTTTCAGGCTGAGCTGATGAAAGAGAGTTGTTGTGGTCTGCAAAGCCCGAAGACAGCGGTCGTGTGAGGAGGCCATGATCAAACAATTGTCGAGGTATGGATAAATCTTGATACCGCGAGCGTGGAGGTAAGATATGGCCACTGTTAGGACTTTGGAGAAGGTGCGAGGCGCGGTAGATAGGCCGAAGGGTAGAACCTTGTATTGGAAGTGTTGGTTGTTGGCAATGAATCTCAGGAAGCACCTATGGGAGGGATGAATGGTGATATGAAAATAAACATCTTTAAGGTCGAGGGCTGGAAACCAATCACTTTCGTGCAAAAAGGGGATGATAGTATTAAGGGTATCCATTTTGAATTTTTCACGTTTAACAAATCTGTTCAGGGGTCTTAGGTCGAGTATTGGTTGCCACCTGCCTGACTTTTTATGTACAACAAAATAGCATGAATAAAACCCCGAGAAATGAAAAGGTGGGGGTATCGGTTCAATAGCTCCCAGTTGTAGGAGATGTTCAATTTCCTGCTGAAGAACTTGTACATGATAGGTGTCCCTAAAGAAGGATGGGGAAGGGGAATGAGAAGGCGGCGGGGAGACGAATGGGATAGAGTAACCAAACTGTATTATTTCCAAGACCCATTGATCAGTAGTAACACTTGACCGGGCCGGATAATAGTGGGCTAACCGAAACTCAAAAGATGATGGTGGATGGATATTGCTGGAAGGTGGGAAATGATCAAACCCTTGACCAACACATCAGAAATGAGGCTTGTTTTGAGGAGGTTGAGATGTCAAATTAGAAGAGGTATGTTGAGGCCTCTGTTTACGCCGATAAAACCTGGTTTTAGGTGTGCGTTGGTGATGCAACGGCTTAAGATCAGATAGGGACGAATATTGGGTTTGATATCATCGCTGAAAAGGTTGCAAGCGAATGTTAGCCCGTCTAGTAGATGGCGGAAAAATACCAAGGGTACGTAAGGTCGCCCTGGAGTCTTTCATTGAATGCAATACCTTGCCTGTTTTGGAAGAAAATAACTGAGTTTTCTCGAAAGGTAAGTCTTCAATTTTATTGTGCAGCTCCCTGGGCAAAGCAGCTGTGTGAAGCCAGGACGCACGGCGAAGGACCACTGCTGCAGCTGTCAAGCGTGCCGCCGTATCAGCAGCGTCTAGAGACATCTGGAGGAAGGTACGTGCTGTTAGGTAGCCCTCCGCGATTAGGGTCTTAAATTGATCTTTTGTAGAGTCAGGCAAGTCTGCAGTAAGGTTAGATAATTTGTCAAAAATGCTATAATTATAATTGGACAGGAGTGCTGCATAGTTAGTTAATCTAATAAGCAGTGTAGAAGATGAATATACTCATTTCCCTAAAGCATCCACCCGCTTCCAGCCTTTATCAGAGGGGGTGGTTTTAAACGCAGGCTGCTTGCTTCGCTGGTTAGCAGCATCTATTACCAATGAGTTAGGCACAGGGTGAGAAAAAAGAAACTCCATGTCCTTAGGAGGAATGTAATATTTCCTGTCACATCGTTTGTTGGTCGGGGAAATTGTGGCCGGGGTTTGCCATATTAGATTAGCCGGCTCCATAATTGCCTCATTCATGGGGATCGCTATCTTAGCAGGAGTTGATGGATGCAGTATTTTGACTAATTTATGTTGAGATTCAGCAACCTCTTGAAGGGGGATATTGAGGTGCTGTGCAACTCTTTTAAACAGTTTGTTAAATTGTTTCAAGTCATCCGGAGGGTTAATAGGGTGTTGAGTAAATATATCCTCCTGTAACTGAGAAGTTGCTGGGGAGTGATGAATGGAGTCATTAGACTTAATTGTTTCAATTGAGTGAGACTTAATTGTTTCAATTGAGTGATCCCGCTGAGGCGAGTTGGTAAAGCTATTGAGACTCCCAGCAGGGGAGGTTTGTTTGCCCTCCTGGGAGATTTTGTTTGACAGCCTGGCTTGAGGAGCCAATGGCCCTGTGTCATAGTGAGAGTGAGAGTGATGGTGGCTAGAGGAGCACCGTGAACAATGACGGTGCTTGTGCCTGTCAGAAGCGTAGCGGTGTGAGGGAGTGAGTGAACTGCAGCAGCTGTGATGAGGAGAAGAGTAATTTGAATAATGACAGCGGCTGGAGTGTCTTGACAACAAAGATAAGCCAGGAGATAGGGAGGATCGATAACTACGGCAGGGGCTGGGAGAGATGTAATGGGTCTTACGAGACCGTTTGCGAGGAGGTGAACCCCGTGCCTGAGGCAAGTTCACTGTTTGTGGTGCCGGTGGAGCTGAGTTTGAAGTGGAGAGACTATGCTCCTTCGTCGGAGCAGCCGGTGCTGACGGTGCGGGCGTGCCCTGGCTGTGCAGCTGTGGTGCGGGGTGTTCCGGCGGCGGTGGCGCCGATGACTTAACAGTATTAGTAGGCACTGAGCCAGTTTGCTTGGCAGCCCATGGTTCCGATCCAGCAGTGGATAGGCTGTGCTTGGTCGGCAATTTTTCCCGGCTCCGCTTAGAGACACGGGAGGACACAGACCTCGAATCACCCGAGGATCCTGCAGCCTCTGGGGTGTTCGGGTTAGAAGGTTTTTTTATGAGGTGAGTGCCCTTTATTAGGCATAGAAGACTCCTTCTTTTGAGAGGAGTCAGCCGGGTTTGGCTCAGTGGCTGGCGCTGGGGGGAGAGCGACTTCTCCACGAGGAGGATTTTTAGGCGAAGCTCTCTGTCCTTCTTGGCTCTGGAGCTGAGGTTCGCACAGTGCTGGCACCTCTGGGGGACATGTTCCTCCCCCAGGCATCTAATGCAGAGTGAATGGCCATCCGATGTTGGTATGGCCTCATGACACTGTGAGCATTTTTTAAAGCTGGGTGATACCAGCATGTCTATGAGTCGCGGTTGGCTCCGCCGCCACTTCTTCTGTTCTTTTTTTCTTTTTTTTGGTAGATTTGGGTAAAGGTAAGTAAAATTAAGAAATTAATGACTGAAACCGATCTTCTTTTTGCGGCAGGGGACCAAAATGCTAAAAGAAGAGAGAGAGACCTGAGGAGACCGTGAGCTGTCGCGGACGGTTTGAAGAGAACTGAGGGACAACGGGCACGCTTGCACTGAGCCGCTCGGGCAGCACCACGTGCTCGTTCGGCACAAGCGCAGCCTGCTGTGTATCTACTTTCAAAATGACTGTGGAGTGGTACCCGGACGCCCAACACCTTCAGTGGAGCAGTACGGGACACCACTCGAAGAAGAATAAATAATACTTCTCTATTCACACCAATCTTAATTTTATAGACTTCTGTCATATCACCTGTTAGTCTTCTCTTTGCAAAGTTGAAATTTCCCAATCTTATTAATCTCTCCTTATATGCAGGGCTATCCCCAGGTGAGTGTGGGGCCCAGGACCAACTGACCTGTTCAGTGTCCCGCACCCCCTCTGCACTACAGAAGTACAGGCTGGCCCTGCACTCTGCCCCTCCTCTGAGCCAGGGGCAGAGCGGGCCAGTCCAGGGGCTTGGCTCTCATTTCCTGACCCACCTCTAGGTTGGCCCTCCCCACCAGCAGGGAGGAACAGGTGGCCTAGTGGAGGGGTGAGAGAGTGAAGCCTGGCCTCTGGGTTAGTCCACTCTGCCACTGGGGTGGTTGTTCCATACCCTGGTGGTGGGGTGAGCCAGTCCATTGCAGAGACCAGCTGTGCACTACCGCCCCTCCCGCCCTGCTGCTTTTGGCCTGGCACCAAAGACAGCGGGGAGGGGGTAGAGGACAGCATGGCCATGGAGGGCAGCAGTGCAGGCCCCTCATTGCCGGGCTCATGGCAGGACAGCATGGGGCTTGGGGCAATCGCCCTATTGCCCCCCCCCATTAAGATGGCCCTGCTTATATGGACCTTTTGCATACTCCATATCAGTGGTTCCCAACCTGTGGTCCAGGGACCCTCAGGGGTCCGCAGACATGTTGCTAGGGGTCTGCACAGCCTCTCCCTGCCCAGGGCCAGAATCCAGCTACAGCCCCAATCCTTCCCGTCAGGGCTGCCTTTCCCCACCAGTGGCCAGATCCTGGCAAGGGCAAGGGCTGGGGGCCATAGCTGCCATGGCTTAGCTCCCCAGCAGTGCAGGCAGTGATGATGGCAGAGCTGTTTGCTGGCCATCCCACTTGTGCTGCCAGAGTTGTGTGGGCCAGAGTTTGCCTATGCAAGCCAGATTACATAATCAGCAGGGGGGGCGCAAAGATTTTTTTGTTAAACAGGGGCCCCTGCCTGAAAAAGGTTGGGAACCACTGGTCCATATCACCTTTGTTGCACCCTTCTGTACTTTTCCCAATCCCATTATATCTTTCTGAGAAAGGGGTGACTGGATCTGCACACACTATTCAAGATATGGGTATACCATGGGTTTATCAAGAGGCAATATGATATTTTCTGTGTTATGTATCACTTTCCCAATGACTTCTAAACTTCTGTTAGCTTTTTTTACTTTCTGCTGCACATTGAGTGGATGTTTTCAGAGAGCTCTCCAGACTGATTCTGAGATCCTTCTTGAGTGCTAACAGCTAATTTAGACCCTATCATTTTATAGATAGCATTGAGATGATGTTTTCCAATGTGCAATACTTTGCATTTAGCAACACTGAATTTTATCTGCCATTTTATTCTCCAGTCACCCAGTTTGGTGAGAGCCCTCTGTCACACTTCACAGTCTGCTCTGGTATAATATTTCTGTTTTACTAATTTCCTCATTTTTTGTGTATCTCTCCTTTTCAAAATTAAATGTTGCTGTGGTGAACTGCTTTGGTATCCCTCACCACAACAAGGAAGTTAAACTTTGCCATGTTAGGGCCACTGTTACCAGTATATTCTAAGTATCCCACAGGGGACCCAAACAGCACTAATCAGACAGTCACTCAGCTTTGCACAGCACAGGACACTGTTTGTCACTCCATGGCAGCTGTGTCCTCTCCACCCAGCCTCTCTATTTCATTCCCCTTTAAAAAGACACTTGAAGGAACAGTCAATGGGAGCTTCCCTCTCAACATGAACGGAGTCACCCTGCTCACCTGCATTTTGGTGTGAAATTCTACAGCTGAGAGATAAGATCCAAACTGCTAAAAACTCCTGAGACAGTGTTCAGAGGAGCTGCAATAGGGGTTAGCCAAGCCCACTGCTTGAATCACTAGGTGGTATATTCTTTGCTACAGGCCAGAGTCCTGAATCTGAATTCTGCCCCTCCCCAAACCATTAAACCCCATTTCCCTCCTAGAGCTGGGGATAGAACCCATTAGTCCTGAGTTCCAGCTGCTCCAGTTTTGGCCCCTTGAATTCAGGAGAACCTCAGGCGACCCTGAAGTTGAATACTGGGGACCCCTCATCACTTGACTCCAGTTCAAGTCATCAGCTTACCTTGTCCTGGTGCCTGGGTTCCTGTCAGAGTGATGGATCTGGATCTCTGTAGACTCCGAACTGTCACATTCTGGTGCCTCATATATGGAGCCTGGCTGGGCAGGGTTTCAAGGAGATAACACCCAGCAAATAAAGCCAATCACGAGTGATTCCTAAGAACTGGGTGTAAAAGGAAGTAGCTGGCCAGGTATGCTTGGGAGTGGAGAATCAGCAGGTGTGTTGTTCAGGAAATAGAATTTAAACCATTTTGCCAGTGCATGGTATATTTGGCATCAAACCACACAAGTACATTGCAAAAGTAAACAGAAAAGTCACTGAGATCATACTCTAGGGTGCATTATGTTACAAATGCTATGTAAGAGATTGTCAGACAAGGGATTTTCCCTTTAGCAATTCTAAGGGGGTAGTTTAGTTCAGCAAAGCAAACAAGAATTCCTATGGCACTTTTAAAGACTTACAAATTTATTTATATCATGAGCTTTTGTGGGAGAAAATCCCAATTTGTCAGATGCTTGATGATGCAGAATTTACAGAAACTGTGAATTCCCCATTTTCTGGCATCTGACAGAGCTGGATTTTTCTCCCACAAAAGCTCATGATATAAATAAATTTGTAAGTCTTTAAAAGCACCACCAGACCCCTTATTTGTCTCCCTTTACAGATGCTGTCCAGGTAGAGAAAGGAGAAACAGGACTGCTGTTAAACAGGTGTATCAATTAACATCTGAAATTTCAAATGTTTTAGCTGGGTTTCTCTATGCCTTTAATAAAAACTGGGCCCCACACTACCCCTCAGAACCTGGCCTGGGACAAGGAAGCTAATGATCCCACAAGAGAATTGAATTCAGCGATGCATCCTGGTCACTGGTCCCCTGAGACAGGTTGCATATATGCTAAGAAGAATAAAAACTTGAAATAATTTTTTCCAGTGGGTTTTCCAAGGGATTAAGTGAGCCGAGGGGCTGGATACTAAACTCCAGATCCATTTAAAAACCGTTTAACACTGGAAAGAGACAGAGTCATGTTAACACCTGGGACTCAAGGAGCCCGTGTAAACCAAATACGTTAACAAATTTCGGTGCATATGATTTGGGATATGCATTACTCTGAATTTATCAACACTGAATTTCATCAGCCATTTTGTTGCTCATCCAGTTTTCTGAGAACTCTTTTTAAATCTTCACAGTCTGCTTTGGATTTAACTATCTGAAGTAGTTTTGTATCCTCTGCAAATTTTACCACCTCACTGTCTACCCCCTTTCCAGTTCATTTAGGAATATATTGAACAGTGCTTATCTCATTAGAGATCCTGCTGGACACCACTATAAATGTCTCTCTATTCTGAAAACTTGACAATGTATTCCTATCCTTTGTTTCCCATCTTCTAACTGGTAACTGATCCAGGAGAGGATCATCCCTCTTATCCCAAGACAGCATACTTTGCTTAAGAACCTTTGGTGTTGGATCTTGTCAAAGGCTTTCTGAAAATCTAAGTACACTGTAGCCACAAGTTCTCCCCTCTCTACATAATTTTTGGCCCCCTCAATGAATGCTAGTAGATTGTTGAGACATGATTCCCCTTCACAAAAACCATGGTAACTCTTCCCCAACAAATCAGGTTCATCCATATGTCTGATAACTCTTTTCTTTACTATATTTTCAACCAATTTGCCTGGCACTGTAGTTAGGCCTACTGATCTGGAGGTACCAGGATGGGCTCTGAGGCCCCTTTAAAAGCTTGGCATTGCATTGTCTATTCTCCAGTCATATGAGGCAGAAGATGATTTAAATGATAGGTTACCTACCACAGTTTATGGTTTAGTTTGTCAACACACTTAGCTGGTCATTTCCTATTACTCCTGGTTCCTAGGAACTTCTTTTGATTGACTTTGTTTGCTGAATGTCACTTTGACTGACATTCTTGTTTCTTCTGTTCCTGCAAAAGTCTTTTACCTTTCAAGCATTATTAGATAGTCAACAAGTTTTCTTTTCCCTCTAAAGACACTTCCCCGTTAGAAGGAAAGAGAAGCTGGGCTGTTACTAAACTAAAAACTTTACTTAATACCTTATATTTCAAATGATAACTGTTCTCCCTTCTTTTTCTATCTTTAATAAAAGACTGAAAGGATATTTAATGGTGGGATCACCATGGGAGTAAGCAGATGGAGGGATCTGGGTACTAAAGCCCAAACCTTGTGTAACAATGTTTGACAATGGAAGGCAAGAGTTGTGCTAACATGTGGGATTTCTTGGACCCAAATAGACCTTTTAGATTAACAAAACTCTGTGCATGGTGTGAGTTCTGAGACTAAATGTGTGAGCCAAGAAGGACTCCTTAGTATAGATACCCCATGTGCAGGGCCGTCCCTAGGGAGGAGCAGGGTCCAGGGCGAATGAGTTGGTGCGTGCCCCCCCGCCCATTTTAAACTTTGCAGGCAATGCTCCTTCTAAGCCAATGGTTCCCAACCTGTGGTCTGGGGACACACAGAGGTCCATGGACAAATTGCAGGGGGTCTGCAGAGACTCTCGCAACCTGGGGCCAGAATCCAGCTACAGCCCTGATGCTCCCTTTCCCCGTCTGTGGCTGTATCCTGGCAGGGGGATGGAGCCACAGCAGCCCCCCAGCAGGGGCAAGGGCAGGGGATGACAGCTTCTGCGGCTCAGTTCCCCAGTGGTGCGGGCAATGGTGGTGGCAATACTGCTCACCAGCTGTCCCACTGGTGCGGGCCAGAGTCTACCCATGCAGGCCAGATTACATAATGAGTTGGGGAGGGGTCCACAAAGATTTATTTGTTTTGTTACAAAGGGGTCCCCAACCTGAAAAAGGTTGGGAACCACTGTTCTAAGCTGATGATGCAGCTGAGCAAGTTCCTTGCTGGTTCTCCAGGCCCCAACGGGGTTCTTCCCTGCTGCCCGCTGGCTCCCGAAGTGCACCCATAACTTGTTCAGCTACGTCATCAGCTCAGAGGGAACACTGCGCAGTGTCATAATTTTTCTTTGATAAAATCATAAATGCCTAGCCCTCAGGCTAAAAAGTTGCAGAGAGAAGCAGAAAAACATGACCTGACTTATCCTAAAGGCTCAAAACCCAGAAGTCAAAGAAAATGGCTCCACCTCATTTATTATTTCGTTAAACATCTCTTTATTTTTAAGTGAGTTTTAATGATATATTTAAGCCAGACTTGTGACTATTTTTGATGTTTGGGGTAGGCAATACTGAATGTGTCATGGTGATGTTTCATCAACCTCACAGCCAAGTGGACAGGAGCATCTGGAGGTACCCTTTTTTGTGGTTGTGGTTTTCTGTTCAAGAGGGGCACACAATTTTACAAGTTTAATAATTTTTCTTAGATCAAGATTTTGTTAAATTGAAAATTCAGAGAGAGAGATGCTATTTTTGGATAATATCAAGAAATAAATCCAAGTCCTCTCTCACCTTAAAGCACTGGATTCCAATTGTCTAATGTATGTTATTTCGTTTATGCTGCCTGACTCTCTCCTTTCCCGTCTTATTTTAATATATGTATTCATACATTCCTCATTGCTTTGCAGGTGATCTAAGTAATGAAACTCAGGTACTGTTTGAGGATGAGGGGAAGAAACAAGGGACCTTTGGCCTCCTCTCAGATACCCTGATATAAAACAAACAAGGAGTCTTGTGGCGATTTTAAAGATTTTAAAAAATTATTTATTTGTTAGCTTGTAAAAGTGCCATGAGACTCCTTGTTTATTTTAATTTAGGGATTCCTTGTTTATTTCGCGAAACTAGACCCAAATGGTCACAGCTGCTTTCCTCTTTGCCATGCTTTGGAACTGGTGGTCTGACTGCAATCAATGACAATGGGGCATACTTATAGTGCAGAACGAAGGATAAAAAATTTCTTTAATGTGTTGATTGATGGCCATTAACCCTAAACACCAATATTTCCATATAAGTGCTTGCCTGGGGTCTTCTCTCTTGGGTATAATAGATCATTATCTGCACAGAAAAGTTTGCTCAAAAAGACATCCCTGAAGACTGAAAAGTCTTGTTAAATGTAGAAGGAAAAAAGTTCTGTAAAATCTCAAACACTTTCTGGAGATGCTGATGTAAATTCAGAGAAGGTCCTGTTTTGTAAAGGTTGGGGATGTGACATTCTCTTAACTTTGTCCCCGTTTGCTTGACTGAGGCTGGCTCCATAAATTTTATCTCAACACTTGCCCTTTCTCGTCCCCTCAGGGAGCAGTTGCGGGAAGGTGGCTACTTAAGTGAAGAGTTCCTGTAAACAAAGGCTGCCTGTCCCAATTCCCTTCCCCCTTCCCTGACCAGCCAGAGCTGCTCCCTGGGCAGGCTAGATTCTCAGCTTGAAGAAGGTCCCTGGTCCCTTACTCCTGCTGCTTGTGTGGCACCCCCAAAAGCACGAGGCCCCCCAAAGCACGAGGCCTAGGATGGTTGCCCCTTTTAGCCCCCCTTAAGGATGGCTCCGCCCTTGTGTGACTTTGAAGAAGTCACACCACATCTCTGTGCCCAGGTAGCAATTTTTTCAAAAAGGAGTTAAAATCCCACCCACCCTCCTGTGGATGTAGGGCCTGATACACTGGTGGGGGATGTACCTCCACTGGGTTTCATTAGGTGGCCAAGTACATCAATGGGGGCTGGAGGATTATGATTTCACTCGCCTCATCCACTGCTGTCCTTTTCCTTGGCTCCCTTTAGCAATAGCTCTACAGGTCCAACAGAAATGCATATTGATCCCATCATGGTGCAAGGTTGTGCTGCTGGGTTTGCCCAGGGGCAGCATCCTGCTCTGAATTCTGAAGAGCTGAGCAGAGAAGGAAACACTCATGAGGCAGCAGAGTCTATGGGAAGACCTGCCGCTGCTCAGCCATTACAGCAGATGTGAGGGGATGGATCAGTCCAGAGGTACGAGAGAGGTTCAAAAGTCCAGCCCTCCCTGCTGGCTCTAGCCTGTTATAGCATAGTGCTAGGCCTATAGCTCAGGCTTTTGTTTGCATACCAGGTTTCATAGCTGTGATTCCCACTGAGCCAAGGGGTTTGGTTCCCATGGGCATGCCTCTCCACCAAGAGGGACTGGGGACACCCAATGTCTGCAGACTGGGAATGAAAACCTCGCCTTTGTGGCAGGCTCTCCGCACTGAGGCTCAGCTGACATGCCAAACGGATCAACTTGGTCACCCTGCTATGACTGGCACAGAGACAGGGGCAGCCCCACATACATCCATGTACTGAATGGAAACAGTTCTCGGAGTCAGTCATTAGGGTGCACAGGTGGCACTGTGTGTGGGGAAGGAGGAGACCATGATACCAGGGAGCTGAGGGTCAGAGGTTACAGCTACTGATGGACCTGTGGGGTTGGAAAGAGCCAGGACTAGACTAGTAGAGGCTTTGGGTTAGGATCAAAGGGCATCGGCAGAGCTCTTTGAAGCCAGTGTCTTGGCCAAAACACCTGTGGATTCCCCATTGCCCAGTCCAGAATGGCAGGGTATTTCCTTTTATGCCCAGTTCTCAGGGACTTCTTGTGAATCGCTTTATTTCCCGAAAGTCAGATCCGATATACCACTGGTCACTTGTGCTGCTGAGATCCATATCTATCCTTGATAGCAGCCTGCGGGGGGAAGAAACTAGAGAAAACATTGACAAAGAGGCATGGAGGCCAGTAATGCAGAGACCGGTGCTGTTTTTGCAGGGGAAGAACCACCCTACTGAGTTGGTAATCTGTGTCTCTGTCCTGGGGCAAGGCAGCGTAAGGTCTAATGTTTTGAGGGGTGAAAAAGCAACTGGGGTTTGTGACTGACTGTGGCCTCAGGGACAGGACAGAGCACAGAATGTGGGCCAGGGGCTGGGGCTGGGAGTGGACACCTCAGAGGGAGGAAAACATCTCTGTACCATTCCCCCACCACAGCCAGCCAGGACAGTATACCAGGGTCTGATCAGAGCCAATACATCACAAATGGCAAGATCATGTGGGGTTTCCAGCACCTAATCGCAAAGTTCTAGAAATGTGGGTCTGGAAAGAACCCCAAGAGGTGTCTAGGGCAGCCCCCTGAACCGAAGTAGGGTCAAGGAAACCTGGACTAGCTCTGACAGGGGTTTGACCAACTTGTTTTTAAAAACCTCCAACAATGGGGAGTGACACTGGGTGGATTCCAGGGACCATTTCTGATACTATCTAACACCGTATCTCGACATTTCACTAATTTGTATGAGTCAGACCATGTCAGACGCTGTTAGAAAGGTCATCTTCAAAGTGTTTAACAAAGTGGGATTTTCTCCTTCAAAAGCTCATGAGATAAATAAATTTGTTAGTCTTTAAGTGCCCCAGGACTTTTTGTTTGTTTTACTGTAATAATCCCATTTATGTGCATGTAACATCTGTGTCACCAAAGTTAAAAATATTGCTGTCCCTCTGGAAGTGTAAATGTGTTTGCTACTGGGATAACTTTGTTTTCCTGATGTGTACTGTTGCTTGTGCATTCAATTCCCATTTTAATCCTCTTTCAAATTACTAAAGTTTTGTTAGACCAGTCCTGGCTCCTGTCTGCTTTATTCAGCTGCTTCTGCTAATGAGAAAATGTTGGTATCCTGAGAGGGTTCAAACAGGAGACAAGTGGACAGCACAAATAAATTGCTGAGGGAAAGCAGAGCTGCAGCCCAGAAAGTTGGTAAGGGAGAAGAGGTATCTAGGATCTGGCAATGAAAAGTCTTGGTTCTTCTTTGAGAAGGCCCAAGCTTTTCACCAGATTTCTGCCCTATCATGCTATCTAAGCATAACCATCAGTTTTCAGGAGCTTTAGGCCAGTATTTCATAAACCTAGCTGAAAAAACACCAGCTCAGAGAAGTTCTGCTGTCGCAGAAGTATAGGGAGGCTCCTCAGAAAGGTCCAATGAAGCAAGCATTTGTTGGGAGCAGCAATTATGCAGTACTAGCGAGTCTGACATTTGTGGTGATGAATGTGATGAGGAAAATGATTGGGGGGGTGCCATGTGGTTTATTGCCCGAGATGTGTACCTATTTATGTAGATAAGTTACCTGGTCTAAGTGACATTGCACAGTCTAAATAAGAAAGTGGTATACAGCCAGTGCTAAATTATTTCCCACCAACAAAATTTGGCCAATCATGGCGACATTTCAATCCAGCCTGTTACAAACTGCACTCCTGGTTGGAACACAGTGCACTGGAAAATGCTGTGTTTTGCTTTGCTTCTCGCCATTTCACTGGAAAGGACGCAAGTAGTGGTGAAAATGTGTTTACTCACAAGGGGTGCAGCAGCTGGTGATAAGGCTACTGAGAATGATTCAGATCTGAAGCTGCATAACAGAAGTGCAGTCCACAAAGACAGAATGGTGGCTTGGGAGAGTTACAGACAAATAAAAGAGGCTCCATTAAATCACCGCCCCCCCCCATCTGTCCATGCCTCCCCCAAAGTATCCCCATTCCTTAGTCAGCCCAACATTTCTACTTTTGGAAACCATGACCCAGGTTTGCCAACTTTGTAATTTAGTTTTTACTGATATGAAGAGATGAAGTTGATTTTTTTTTAAACTGACATGGTAAACCTTCTACAGACATCACTAAAAACGACTTAAGAAATACAATAACATCATGTTCCCTAATGTCGCTCTTTGGAATGCACAGTGGGGAAGATGGGGAGGACTGGAGAGTGGTAGGAACCCCCTCACAGACAAGATTGGGGCCCAGAATCTCCAGGTACAGTGGCTCTTTGGCTGTACCTCAGGGGGCACAGAGGGGCCCACTGAACATTTCCCCACTAGTGCTTACTGCTCAGACACTGCTCCCTCCAGAAATGGTAAAAGGTTTCCCCTTGCCTCTGTGGAAATTCAGACAGGTTAAGTAGGAAAATGTTAATGTTTACTTAGTACACGGACTGGCAGATGACAATGACTTGCAACATAGATAACACTTAACACTTTACATTTTTTACAAGCCATTTTTTAAGTGCTCACTCAGGCAGGGGGTTTTAAAACACCCTGCTGCCAGCTTGTTTGAGCACTTAACTTGGGGGGGGGGGCAACTTGCAGCTCCAGGGCCACAAGAAGCTCTTTAACGGCTGCCATGCAACTCGGTTTGCACCGGGCTGCAGAGGGACGCCAGCCCCACCATTGAAGCTAGCTTACGGAGCTTCCAGCTGCCCCAGATTGCCTAGTATGGGGATGCTGGGGCCACCCTCACCCTCCGACTCCATGATCACAAGGGTGCCAAGCGACTGGTGCTGCAGCCACTACCACTGGTGAGGCATGGCAGGGAGGCACAGGCAGATGGCTGCCCCTCCCCAGGTAATAGACAGCTACCATCATGGAGCTGTTGGTTGTGGGGGCAGGGCAATGCAGTGGACCATGCAGCAGAGCCTGGGCCACTTTGCCCTACTCCCAAGCCACAACAGAAGTGGAACAGGGCTGTGGGGCAAGTTGGCTTTTGGGGGCCTGGGGCCAAGTGCCCTGAACTCTGCTGCATGATCTGCACCAGGGCCCCACCCTCAAAACCAGCAGTTCCTCACCGGCTGCTCTCCACCCATGCAGTAAATAAATTTGTTAGTCTTTAAGTGCAGCAGCATAATAATAACAGAATAAGTTTATAGGAGATAGCCCATCACTTTAGTGTTTGTCTTATGGGTTTATAGGATTGGGAAAGGAGTCATAGAAACTGGTATAATATTAAAGCATGATTATAGCTATCTAAGACATAGAATAAGACTGCAGTAAGGCTGAAGCTTTCAGAAAGGGGGAGGAAATAAAACAGAAGTAATCAAATTTTATTTTTGACTGACTTCAGAGGTGTGGCTTGTCTTTTCATTAACCAAACACCTCTCTTTCTAAAATGGGCTAAAAATACTCTTCTTGGACAAACTACACTCTTCTTCTGAAAGATCCCTTTGATCCAACATGCAAGTGATTCGAACTTATCATACACCCTCTTCAGAGTATGGAAAGATCCCCAAATGATTGCACATGGTCAAAACAATTCTTTATTTGCATTGCATATCTGGGATTCCACTTGCTAATCTCAGAGAAAAGTTTAATTCTGAACTCAGTTATGTTCTATTATCTTTTGTTTTTTTCTGAAGTGAATATTGAATTTAATCTTCTCCCAGAAAAACTAATTGTCCTCCAGAAAAAAAAGCACATGATCATACAATTAAAGACTTTACCTTAATTAATCTTTATCATCAGCACATGCATTTTTCTTTGGCTTTCCCCCTCCTCATCCTTTTCTCTTTTAAAATCTTAGCATTCTCTGTTATTTAAATGATAACTTTCTATACCAGCCTAAAGAACCCAACACCGATAAGAATAAGGGATGAAATTTCAATTTATTTTTATATCAATGACTTGGGTCTGTAGGTTTACTTATAAGCTAAATGGCTGATAAAACTTAGGCAGTGACTGAATTAACTACTATTTCAGTGCAGCTGTAGAAAATCTTTCTTAGTAACACCTCTTCCAATACAATTCAATCAAGGTTAAGCTCTTTCACCAGAACCCTTCCCCACTGCTCACCATCTCCCTGAGTCCCTGACCCCTGGGCACCTTCTCCCCTTCTCTGGCAGTTTCTGGATCCTCTGGGCCCTTCCTCACCATCTCCGCGACCCACTGGGAATCTTCCCCACTGCCTGCCGGTTCCCCAATCCCCCTTGCTGTCCCCGCCAGCTCCCTCAACTCCTTCCCTAACCTGCCTGATCTCCAGCTCCCTAATCCCACATGCTTTCCCCACCAGCTCCCCAATCACCCTGCCTTCGCTGCTAGGTCCCTGAGCTCCATGCCCTTTCCCAGCCAGCTCCCCATCCCAGACCCCAAGGTGCCTCTCCCCCTTACCTGGTCAGAGCAGCTCCCTGGCCAGGCTGCTCCCATCCTGAGCACATATCTAAGCATACTGATGCAGGAGGTTTGAAAACATCTGCAGCCCTGGCCACAGCTCCCTGCTCCACGGGCACTTGGGATGCTTTAATGAGAGTGTGATGGCCGCTGTGTGGCCATACACTCACCCAGCTTAGAGGGAACATAGTTGTTGAGCCTCCTCTGATCTGTCTAGATGCTACAATGTGCCACTGATTCAGAATTAGGGGCACACGTACAAATGGAGCCATGTGCACTGTTTGCATAGTTTGAAGTGGGGGGCAGAATCCCAGTGCTATCTAGACAGGAACTGCCACTGAATGGGATACAGTGACTTTTACCCCTCTGGAGTATCAGTTTCACTTGAAAGGTGAGATGAGCATTATAGGTTTAGCATATGTGTTTTATTTTCTTGTGGTAGCTCCTGACATTTATTAAATGATTGTATAATGATTTGCTATATATTCACTTAAAATCATATCTTGATAATAAACTTGTAGGTATTTTATCTAAAGCTGTGGGGACATTAGAGGTTATGAGTGAGGGAGGCTGAGCATGATCCCTTTCTTTGTTAAATGGATGGACATGAGGATATGATGATTGGGGCAGGATCCCAATCCCTGTAAGACAGAATTCCTCACTGTGGTATCTAGGGTTAGCAGTGCTCACCAGGGGACATTTGCCTGAGCAGCCAGAGGATGTGCACTTGCTGTATGGGACCAATTACACACAAGATGCTGGTATGGATTGACTCAGGAGTGAGTGGTCACTTGGCAAAGTGGGGTGAATCAGGGCTTAGGAATGGGGGGAACAGAGGCCCATTGGATCAGATTTGGGGAGCAGCCTATCACATAAGCAAACCGTGACAGGGGTTTCTCCAACTAGCTTTTAAACACATCCAATTATCAGGCTTTCTTAGCCTCCCATAGAACTGCTCCAGAGCATAACGAGTCTGAGAGTTGGAAAGCTTCTTTTAATCTTGAACTAAAATCTCCCTTCCTGCAGACTAAGCCTATTACTTCCTGTCCCCTTCAGTAGACATGGAGAACAACTGATGCTCCTCCCCTTTCCAAAAGCCACTTACATAGCTGAAGTCAGTTATAAGGCACCCCTCAGTCTTCTCTCCAAACTGGACCTGTTTAGTTCATTCCTCACAAGTCTGAAGTTCTGAACCTTTGATCATTTCTGTTGCTCTCCTCTGGCTTTTCTCCAGTTTGTCCTCATCTTTCTTAACATGTGGCACTCAGAGCTGGACACATGTCTCCATCTAAGAGCCCAACCAATGCTGAGGAAAAAAGGAGAATCAGTCCCCTTCTTCACATGTAACACTCCTGTAAATACACCTGAGACTGAGAATAGCCTTTTCCCGAGCTGCATCACATTGCTGACTCCCATTCAATTTGTGATCCAGAATAACCCCCAGATCCTTTTCTATGATGCCATCATCTAGCACCTGTTTTTAGCTGAATATTGGATTTTCCCTTCCTGAGTGAAGTTTTTTGTGCCTGTCTTTATTGAATTTCAACTATTAATATCAGATAAATTCTCCAACATGGTAAGATAGCTTTGAATTCTCACTCTGCCATTCAAAGCACTTGCAACCCCTCCCACCATGGCATAAACTGTCAATTTTATAAGCAAGCTCAGAACGCCATTCTCCAAGTCTTTAAAAAATATATTGACTAGTATCTGACCCAGGACTGTGGAACTCTACTTGATTTGCATTTATATTCTCTTCAGCAGCTCAGGAGGTGGCCAACAGGGCTGTAAACAGGGGAGTCTGTAGAGGGAGTGTGTAGTATTCTAATATTGTTGAGATGCTTATTAGGGTTAGTTTTTGTGAGGTTTTTTTAAAAATGTTTTTTCTTTCTCTCACTGAAAGGACACAGGTGAGAAAGCTTTGCAAGATAAAGAGGCAGCAGTGGCAGTGACCCAAGCAGTGGTAGAGACAGTGAAGATGACTGGGCATGAAAACCATGGGATGTACATGATCCTGGAGGGGGTACCTCAGCTGAGCTTCATTTAAATGAAGTACACCTAATAGAGTTAATGAATGAGATTTGAGGCATGGATGTGGAGGTGGAAGCTCTAGTTGTTTAGAATAGGATTGAAGCAGATGATGGAGAAAAGGCATGGGGAGGATGAAAGGAAAAACCCAGACCTGTGGATGGGAGCAAGGCCAAAAAATTCCGAGGGAGGTTGTTGGGTGAGGAAAGTGGCCAGTGAAAGCATGTGACTGTGTGACATTCCCCTTCTGCAATTTCTACTCGTGGGCCCTGTGCCATTCCAGTTATCCACTCCTGGGCCCCAATTTATCCTGCCTTGCTGGGTAAACCTTCACCCTTGGGTCAGCTCACACCCAGCCACCTGCATGGAATTGGCATGATGTTCCCCACCAGCAGTCTGGGATGATGTGCTGCTATGCCCCTAATTCCCTATTCCTGGGCCCTGACTTACCCGATCTTGCTCAGTGAATCCCTACTCCTGGGCCGGTCCACACTAGCCTCCTGAGTATAATAGGTCTCAGGCAGTGGAAGTGCACTCACAAGCCACTCATGGAATGATCCCCTAGCGAGCACTCCCAGCCCCCAGATGCAAGACCAGGAACTACCATGTTGCAAGTATGAAGACCTTTCCTGATTACTGCAAGATCATGTACTCGCATCTGTCATTTTAACAAAGCAAGTGATCGGCAGTTAGCCTTTCATCTAAGTCAGGCATTCACACTTTCACTCTCTTTCCAAAGTCCACACTGCTTTAGATAAAACAAATGTTAGTTTATTGATTAAAACATGATTTTAAATGAGTATGTGGCAAATCAATGAAAATCAGATAATCAATCAGTCAAGAAGTTTATCACAATAAAATAAGACTCCTCTCAGTTTAAAGTGTGCCTTTTTGTCTCTGAGGCCCTTAGTTTGCATTGACTTTGTCATGCGTATCTTCACATGGTACATGTGAGCACAGCTATATTTGACTGCCCTTCCCCTCCTGAGCCCTATGAAATACACTTGGGGACATGCTTTCTTCTGTACATATATGAGATGTTGCAGGGAACATGATACCATAACAATAATGCAGAGCATGTTGTGAGCATTTAAAAAAAACAACACACTTCACATGGTACACTTTGCATTAATCCACACAAATACATTGCAAGAGCATAGAGGGTCACCAGACTTTTGTTGTTTTTTCTGTACAAAGACTAATACGGCTACCCCTCTAAAAATTATAAGAAGTGCTTTGGGATGTATCATCATTGGGAAGCATTTATGCACAAAGGACTTCTCTTATGTTCATCTGAAAAGGAAGAGAAATGGACTTCTAGTATGGAGGTTGCACAACCAATTAGGAGAGCTTTAAACTAGGAGTCTGGGAGAGATGGTTGAGAGATGGCCTGGATAACATTCATGTCTGATTTAACATTGAGAGGGAGGAAAATGAAAGAGGAAAGGATGCAGCTGTGGGGAGCAGAATGGCCATTAAGAGGAAGGTCAGTGTAGATACCAGTCTGACAGGTGATGCTGGTAGTAGAATAACTGGCAAATCATGTAAGGAATGTAAGCAAAGTCAAACTGCAAAATTAAGATATTTATAAGGGAAGGCAAAGAACTTGGGTAGCAAAATGTAGGAACTAGAGCTACTGGGCAAGGAAGTGAAACCAAGGATAAGTGGAATGTGGTGGAATAGTAGTCAAAAGTGATGTGCAAGTATTGAAGGGTATGTCTGTTTAGAAAAGACTGATATAAAGGCAAAAGTGGTGATGTAGCATTGTATATCAGGTGGCATAGCACTGTATATTAATGAAGAGGTAAACTGTAAAGAGATTAGAAGTGACAAAATGAGTGAGATAGAGTCTGTCTGGGTAAAAATCATACTTGGGAAGAAAGCTACTGGAGCTTCCCCTGGGAGGGTGCTTGGAATTAGCTGCAAACCACCAGGATCTGATTTGGACATTGACAGAGACCAGTGTAATGCTTTTAATGAAGTAAATACTACTAAGGAACTGTGTGATTATGGGAAAGTTTAACTTTCCAGGTATAGACTGGAGGAGAAGTGCCAATAGTAATAATACGGCCCAAATTTTCCTGGATGAGATAGCTGATAGATTCCTTCACCAAATAGTTATTGAACCAACAAGTGGGGTTGGCATTTTAGATTTAGTATTGGTAAATAGTGAGGACCTTGTAGAAGAAATGATTTTAGGAACAACCTTGGTTGAGGTGACCTAGAGTTAATTCAATTCAAACCAAGTGGAAGGATAAACAAAAATAGGTCTGTAATTAAGATCTTTGATTTCAAAAGGTCTAAGTTTAAAAAAATAAAGGTAATTTGTTAGGAAGGTGGACTGTATTGAAGAATTCATGGATCTAAACACAGAGGAGGCTTGGAATTACTTAAAATTAAAGTTACAAGAACTATTTGAAGTCTGAATCCCAAGTTCAATAGGCTGCTCCCCAAGTCCAGTCTGGTGTGCTGCTGTGGCCTCTCAAGTCTCACTCCTGAACCCTGATTTGCCCCACTTTGCCAAGGATCACTCACTCCTGAGTCAGTTCCCTCTGGTCTCTGGCGTGTAATCCATCCCAACTAGTGAGTGTATGCTCCTTGTCTACTTGAGGACAGCTCCCCAGCCTGCACCCCCAGCACTAGTTACCACACCAGGAGCCACTGCCTACAGAGATTGGGTCCCACTCCTAATCACCTTACACGCAAGTCCATTCACACTCTCAAAAGACTACACAGCTTCAGGTAAAACAACTACATGTGTATTGATCAGATAATAATTTTAAGTGAGAATATGGCCAATCATGGCAGAATCACAGTATAGAATCATAGACTGTGTTCACACAGCAGTCTTATTTCGAAACAACAGAGGTTGTTTCGAAATAAGAAATGCCATGTTCACACGATGTAGCGTTGTTTCGAAACAACTTAATCCCCATTTGGTGATGAAACAACGTTGTTTCGAAATGATTGTTTTGAAACAATCCCGTCGAAACATGTTATTTCAAAACAATGGTGACTCATTGGCTATGTTCACACGGGGAGGGCTTGTTTCGAAACAAGAGGTTTCGAAACAAGCTGCTTCAAAATAATTCTTTATTTCGAAACAACTTATTTCGAGGACAAAAAACTTTGTCCTCGAAATAAGGCATCGAAATAGCAGGTCCACAGTGTGGACTTGCTATTTTGACAGGGGAGGGGATTGCAGGCACCGGCAGGGTAAGGCGCGGCTGGGCGCCTAACCCGGCAGGTGCCTGCAGGGGCTGAAGGCACCCGTCAGGTGAGGCGCCGCAGGGCGCATCACCCGGGGGGCTTTAAAGCCCCCACTGCCCCCAAACCTGGGGGCACAGCCCCGGCGCGCGGCTGGAGCCCGCTGCTGCCGGGGCCGGAGGGAGCCCCGCCCCCAGTATTCCCCCGGCGGGGCTGACGCGCCTGCCCAGGGGTGGGGCTGGGGCTGCCCTCGAGGCCCCATGGGGCCGGGTTGCGGGGTGGGGCGGGCGGCGAGCAGCGCGGGCCGGGCAAGACTCGGCTCGGCTGGGCTCAGTGCGGCGCGGCTCGGGAGCTGCCCGGGAGTGCGGGGGGCGGCGGCGGCGGCGGCGAGGCAGCCCGGGAATGCGCCGGGGGAATCCCGGGGCGGGGCCTCGAGGGAAGCCCCA
>ML681991.1:47674565-47733789 GCA_007922195.1 Podocnemis expansa
AGAAGGTGACATGTTGTTTCGGAACACTTTGTTCCGAAACAACATGTCCGAACAGGGCTGTTTCGAAACCTCTGGTTTCGAAACAACCCTGTTTCGACAGCCAACGAGGTTTAGGTTGTTTCGGAAGGAACACGGCCATTTCGAAACAAGCTGTTTGCTTCTTTCGAAATGGCCGTGCGTCGTGTGGCCATGGCGCTTCTTATTTCGGAACAACCTCTGTTGTTTCGAAATAAGAAGTGTGTGTGGCCATACCCATTTTGAAATAACTGTTGTCCGAACCTGCTATTTCAATTCCTGCTTTTTTCCTTAATTTGAATTAACAAACTGTTACTTCGAATTAACTTATTTCGAAATAAGGTGTTATTTCAATACAAGTTGTTTCTAAACAACCTGTATTAAAATAACCCCCTGTGTGTGAACATAGCCATAGAATCATAGGGTTGAAAGGGACCTCATGAAGTCATCTAGTCCAAACCTCTGCTAAAAGCAGGACCATTCCCACTAAATCATCTCAGCTAGGGTTTTGTCTAACTAGGCCTAAAATGTTTCCAAAGATGGAGATTCCACCACTTTCATAAGTAACCCGTTCCATTGCTTCACCAACCTCCTAGTGAGAAAGTGTTTCCTAATATCCAACATTGTCAGCCTCAGCTGCAGCTTGAAACCATTGGTCCTTGCTCTATCTTTTGTTACTACTGAGAATAGCCTAGCTCTCTCCTCTTTGGTACACACCTTGAAGTAGTTGAAGGTTGCTATCAAATCGTCCTTTGGTCTTCTCTTCTGAAGGCTAAGTAAGTCTATTTCCTTCAGTCTCTCCTTGTAAATCATGTGCCACAACCCCCTAATCATTTTCATTGACCTCCGCTGGATTCTTTCTACCTTGTCTACATCCTTTCTGTAGTGCAGAGTCCATAACTGGACAACGTATAATAGATGTGGCCTCACCAGTGCCAAATAGAGAGGAATAATCACATCCCTCAATCTGCTAGTAACACTCCTGCTGATACAGTCCAATATACCATTAGCCTTTTTGACAACAAGAGCACATTGTTGACTCATATCCAGCTTCCCATCCACCATAACGTCCAGGTCCTTTTCTACAGGGCTACTACCTAGAGGATTGGTCTCCAGCCTGTAGCAGTGTGGGGGATTTTTCCGTCCTAAGTGCAGGATTTTGCACTCGTCCTTGTTCAACCTCAGGAGATTTTGTTTGGCCCAAAGCTCCAATTTGTCTAGGTCTCCCTGAATCCTATCCCTGCCCTCCCATATGTTTACCATCCCCCCCCTTACCTTGGTGTTGTCTGCAAAGTTACTGGCTATGTCCAAACATACATCATTATTTCAAAATAACCCATTTTGAAATAAAGTCCTTATTTCAAAATAAGTTAATTCGAATTAACAGTTTGTTAATTTGAATTAAGGGAAAGTCTGCTTTTGAAATAGCCATTGTTTCGAAATGGTTATTTTGAAACAAGGCCATTCGGACATGTTGTTTCAAAACAGCTGTTTTGAAACAATGGTGTTGTTTCGAAATAATGTGTCCGAATGCCATTGTTTGAAACAACCGTTTTGAAACAACGGCTATTTCGATTAGATGCAAGGTTTAACGGTTTCAAAATAACGGCCATTATTTCTAAACAAGGGGTCCCATTGTTTCAAAATAATGGTGCGTCGTGTGGACATGCCGCTTCTGATTTTGAAACAACCTCAGTTGTTTCGAAATAAGAAGCCTTTGTGGACATACCCACTGAGTATGCAATCTATCCCATCATCCAGATCATTAATGAAGATGTTGAACACAACTGGCCCCAGAACTGACCCCTGGGGCACTCCACTAGTTACTGGTTGCCAACTAGATATTGAGCCACCGATCCCTACCAAGTAGGCCCAGTGATCTACCTAGCTTTCCATCCCTCTTACAGTCCATTCATCCAAACCATACTTCCTTAATTTGCTGACAAGAATGCTGTCGAAAACCATATCAAAAGCTTCACTAAAATCAAGGTATATCACATCAATGGCTATTTCTGCAGCCACACATCCAGTCATCTCACCATGGGAGGCAATCAGGTTGGTCAGGCACAATTTGCCTTTGGTAAATGCATGCTAACTGTTCCTGATCACTCTATTTTTCTCCAAGTGTTTTAGAATGAATTATTTGATGACCTTCTCCATGATTTTTCCAGGGACTGAGGTGTGACTGATTAGGCTGTAGTTCCCCAGGTCCTCCTTTTTCCCTTTCTTGAATATAAGCACTATGGGTATGTCCACACAAGGCTTTTATTTCGAAACAACACTGATTGTTTCTAAATAAAAGTACCTATGTCCACACGACATTTTCTTGTTTTGAAAGGAGGGAGCTCCTCATTTTGAAACAAGAGCCCTCCTTTCGAAAGAGCTTAAACCACTTTGGTTTAGAAAGGAGAGTTATTTTGAAACCAGTTGTTTTGAAATAATGCTGTTTGGACATGTTATTTCAAAACAAGGATTGTTTCAAAATAGCAATGAGCTTCCTCCCAGGGTGCATAACACCCTGGAAGGAATGCCCCCCGCCCCCAGCACCCTGGCTAGGGATCAACATCCTGGCCAGGGTGCTGAGTGGAGTGCAGGGGGTCGAAGGGTGCCCCAGCCGGCTTCCCAGCCGCTTCCCCTTGCTGGGAGCAGGGGGGAACGGGTGCCTCAGCCCCTTCGCCCCCCCACCCTGGTAAGGGGAAGCAGGAGGAAGCCAGCTGGGACACCTCCGTGGCTCTGCCCCTCGCCCAGGCTGGGGGGGAGCTGCCAGCCCCGAAGCCCAGTCAGGGGGGTTACAGCCCCTGTGGGGTGGCCGCTCCACGGGTGACTCACCCCACTGCTGGGGCTGCCCCAAATCCTGGCGGTGGGGAGGGGTATGCCCCACCCTGGGATTCCCCGGCACCCTGCTCCTGCCTGGGGGCAGGCCGGAGGTGCCCCACCCTGGGATTCCCTGGTGCCCTGCTCCTGCCCGGGGGCAGAGCTGGGGGCGTCCCACCCTGGGAATCCCTGGGAGCCCCCGGGCAGGAGCAGGGCTCCAGAGAATCCCAGGGCAGAGCATGCTCAGCCCCACCGCCAGGCTTTGGGGCAGCTCCAGTGGCAGGGTGAGCCACCCATGGAGTGGCCACCCCACGGGGGCTGCAGGCCCCCCGATCTGCGCAGCAAAGCCGGTGGGTTCCATGACTCCCCAAGCCACTTGCCCAGAGGTCAAGCAGCTTGAGGCATCCCCAGGCTCCTTACAAGCCCCCCCACACCCTTCCCCTATCTTGAAATAGCATGTCCACTGTGTGGACATGCTATTTCGATTACCGCATTTCCCTTATTTCAAAATTTCTTTTGTTGTTTCGAATTAAGTTGTTTTGAAATAAGGGCATTCAAAACAACCCCTTGTGGGTGGACACAGCCTATATTTGCCTTTTTCCAATCATTTGGGACCTCCTTCACTTGCCGCAAGTTTTCAAAGATGTGTGCAATCAGATCAGCCAGCTTCCTCAGCACCTTCGGGTGCAGTTCATCCGGCCCCATAGATTTGTGCACATCGAACTTCTCTATGTAGTCTCTAACTCTGATCTTCTCTCCATTCTCTGTTACCAAGTGTAGTACCCTCTGAGCTGACCCTAGCTCTGAAGACTGAGGAAAAAATTTTTTGAATACTTCAGCCTTTTCCATTTCATCTACCATGAGGAAACCTGCCTCATACAGTAATGGACCTATACCATCCCTGATCCTCTTCTTTTTACTGGTATATTTGAAGAACTCCTTCCTGTTATCCTTTACGTCCTTTGTTATAAATGAGTCAGGAGTAACCACAAAAAAACAACCTGATTTCCATCTCTGAAAAGATAATTTTGTTTTAAACAAAAGGAAGGTGGTGAATCTAATTTATCTAGATTTTAGTAAGATATTTCATATGGTCCCACATGGAGAATTATTAGTTAAATTGGCAACGATGGAGATTAATCAGAAAATTGAAAGATTGGTAAGGAACTTGTTGAAGGGAAGACTACAGTAGGTCATACTGAAAGTGAACTCTTAGGCTGGAGTGAGGTTACCAGTGGAGTCCCTCAAGGATTTGACTTTGGGACCAGTCTTATGTAATCTTTTCATTCTTGATCTTGGAACAAAAAGTAAGAGTGTGGTAATAAAGTTTGCAGATGATGCAAAGTTGGGAGACATTGCCAATACAGAGAAGGATTGAGATATTGTACAGAAAGAGCTGGATGATCTTGTAAACTGGAGCAATAGAAATTGAATGAAATTTAATAGTGGAAAGTGAAAGGTGATGCATTTAAGGACTCATAAGAAGTTCTGCAATAAGCTGGGGATGCATCAGTTGCAAGTGACAGAGGAGGTGAAAGACCTAGACTATTTGTTGATCATAAGATAACTATAAGACATCAATTTGATGTGGTCACGAGGAAGCTAATATGGTCCTAGGATACATACGGTGAGGTATTTCAAGTAGAAACAGGGAAGTGTTAGTAATGTTATAGAAGGTGCTAGTGAGATCTTACTTGGAATACTGTGTGTAGTTCTGATCCCTCATGTTTAAGAAAGATGAATTCAAACTGAAACAGGTGCAGAGAAGGGCTACCAGGATGATCCAAAGAATGAAAACCCTGCCTTATAAGAAGATACTTGGCTTGTTTAGCCTAACTAAAAGAAGACTGAGGGGAGATATGACTGATTTCTATAAATACATCAGAGGGATAAAATACCAGGTTGGGAGAGGAGTTATTTAAGTTCAGCACCAACGTATACACAAGATTAATGAATATAAACTGACCACCAGGAAACTTAGACTTGAAGCAGACCAGAGGCGTCGCTGCCCTGAGGAGGGATCCGGGGATGGCTCCATGCCCTGCCCCCGGCCCACAGGCCCCACCCCTGGCTACAGGCCATGCCCCCTGGCTGGGGACAGGGCTAGAAGCCGCCGCATGCTGCTGCAGGCGGTTGGGCCCACATCCCCAGTCGGGGACGGAGCCAGAAGCAGCCACTGCTGCTGTGGGCGGCTGAGCCCCGGATCCCTGGCTGGGGATGGGACTGCCGCGGACACGGGTGGCTGGGCCCTGTATCCCAGCTGGGGATGGCGCCAACAGTGGCCTCCGTGGTCAAGCCCCGGATCCCCAGCTAGGGACAGGGCTGCCGCAGCCGCAGGTGTGGGCCCCGTATCTCTGGCCTGATTGGGCTGGAGACCGGGGGGAGGCTTGCCAGACCCAGGGCACTGGCACTGGGATTTGGGGCACATGCCCTGGGTGCCCAGCACCAGCGATACCCCTGAAGCAAGCAAAGGTTTCTAAACATCAGAGGAGTGACAGCCTTCCAAGAACAGTAATGGGGGGAAGAGGGAATGTTATTTCAAGACTGTACTCGTTAAGTTTATGGAAGCGACAATAGGATGGGCAGACTAATGTGGCAACTGGCTGATCTTTGATTACATGTGGTAAATATGCCCAATGGCCTCTGATGGATGTTAGATGGGGTGGATTCTGAGTTACCATAGAGAATTCTTTCCATCTGTTTGTCTGGTGAGTCTTGCCCACATGCTCAGGATTTTTTAACTCAAGTGTTGGCAACATTTGGCTAACCTCCATGCAAGCCCCTGCTCCCCAACACTTAGCAGGTGCTGACAGCCCCCCCCCCCACAGCATCACGTGTGGTGGCAGGGCCAGAAAGGGTGAGAAGCCTCCCTGTTCTTGGCTCTTGCAACCCAGGGCCCTGGTGGGAGGCAGTACCAGAAAGAGAAAAGAGCCACCATGTGCATGGGGCTCTTGCAGCCCTGAGTCACACCGGGTGGCAAGGCCAGCAGGAAAGAGGAGCCACCACACATTCATCTCTTGTGGCCCCAGGCCCTACTGGGAGGGCAGGGCCAGCAGGGAGGAGCAGTCATGGCACTCACAGCTATTCTGAGGAATGCCGCAGGGCCAGGGGCTCTGTGTGCCATTCAGAATGGGCGTGCATGCCATCCTTGGCATGCATGCCAGGGGTTGTTGACCCCCTTGTTTAACTGATCACCATATTTGGGGTTGGAAGCAAAGTGTCCATCAGGAAAGAGTCACAAAGGCTGTGGGATTTTCTGTCTTCCTTTGTAGCATGGAGCATAGGTCACTTGCTGGTGGATTCTCTGTACCCCTTGAAGTCTTTAAACCATCATTTGAGGAATTCAGTAACTCAGTCCTAGGTTAGGGGTCTGTTACAGGAGAGGGTAAGTGAGGGTCTGTGGCCTGTATTGTACAGGAGGTGAGACGAGAAGATCATAACAGTCCCTTCTGACCTTAGATTCTATGAGTCTAGGAGTCTGTGAGGATACTCATACTGAAACATGACTGACATTCTGAGTGGAGAAGTCTGATAACAGCCCCATGACTAACACAGTAATAGGGCAACCCTGCACACACAGATATCAAAGTACACAGACAGCACCATATTTGGGGAAGGGGGATCCCTGGCTAGCAAAGCGCTGAGAGTCAGGATTGACAGCCACCAGCAAACCTAGGGAGGGGGACACACAGAAGGTTAGTAGGGACTATGAGTTAGAATTGAGGGACACCAGCAAAGCTGTTTGAAGCCTACATCTTGGCTCACACATCTCTGGATTCTCCACATCCCTGCCCTCCTAGGAAGTTATTTCCTTTTACGACCAGTTCTGAGGAACTTCTGCCGAATGGCTTTGTTTGCCAGTTGTCATCTCCCCTATTCCCCTGGCCTCCTGGAGTCCTTCAGCTAATTCCTCACCCTCTGAGTCAACTATGACTCATCTTGGAGCCAGATGGGAGCCAGCAACCTGTAGAGAGGAAAGAATTAGTGTCCTTTCTCCTCCTGGGCAAGTCAGAGTGCCATGCTGGGGCTGGATCACAGCCAGCACCTCACATAGGGACAAGAACCTCTAATTCTCCAAAACCTAAACACAAAACCATACAAATGTGGGGTTGGAAAGAACTCCTAGGTGTGTTTACTGCAGACCCCTGCACTGTGGCTGGGCAGAGGAGTCCCAGATTAGTCTTGACAGTGGTTTGTCCAACTTGATTTTAAAAATCTCCAATGATGCCTCAGCTTCCCTTGGAAGCCTGTTCCAGTGTGTAACACGAATGAAATGTGGAAAGTTCTCCTTAATCTTAAACTGAATCTCCTCACAGTAGATTAACTCCATTACTTCCTGTCCTGCCTTCAGTGAACATTGTGATGCACAGGCAGCATTGTCTGTGGGGACATGGAGAACCTAGATAACAGGGGGCTAAGGCTACCAGCAGACACATAGGCAGGGGGGAACCCAGAACTCATATAGCAAGGGTCTCCAAGTTGATACTGAGCCCACATCTTGCCCCACACACTTGGGGATTCTCCATTGCCAACCCCACCTGGCAGGCTATTTTCTTTAGTGCCCAGTTCTAAGGAACTTCTCAGCAATGTCTTTGTTTGCTGAATGTCACATCTCATATTTCCATGGCCACCTTCAACAAATTTTCCACACTCTGAACTAATCATGCCTTGCCCTGTAGTGAGATAGGAGCCAGCACTTCATAAACAGGAAAAGATCTGTGTCCCATTCCCACTCCCGTAGCCAGCCAGAGAACCATGCCAGCTCTGGATTGGAGCTGGTGTCTCACTGAGGGGACAGAACTTGTAATTCATTTTCCCATACCTCCACACAATGCTATAGAACTGTGGGGCTGGAAGGGACCCCAAGGGAAGTCTAAAGCAGCCCTGTGAGCTGTGGGAAGGTCAAGGAAACTTAGGTAAATTTTGACAGTGGTTTGTCCAACTTGTTTTGAAAAACTTTCAATGATGAAGATTCCTTAGTCTTCCTTGAAAGCCAGCTTCAAACTATAACTAGCCTGAGAGTTGGAAATTTTTTTGCAATCACAAACTCAGGGCATGTCTACACTGTCTGCAGATTTTGGCAGCAGTCGAAGGAACATAAGTGAGCCACATAAAATAATTTGCGTATCTTCTTTTTCCTCTGAAGGCCTCCTCATCTCAGTGTTTCCACTGAGCTGAGTGGACAGGAAACGCCTTCCCATCAACATCACATTACTCCTCTTGATAGGGTGGTCTTAATGCATCAACTTCCAGATGGATTGAGCAGCTCTTCACTGACTGCTCAATCAGTCCACAAAGATTGAACTGATGGTGGCAAATTTGCTACTGTCAGTGTAGACCTGGCCTAAACCTCCTTCCTGTGTATTAAGCCCATTGCTTCTTGTACTAGCTTCAGTGGACATGGAGAGTAACTGATCTGCATTCTCTTGCTAACAGTCGCTCACATGGTTGAAGCCAGTTATAAGGCACCCCTCAGCCTTCTTCTCTCTAGACTAAACCTAGCCAGTAAAAGAAATTGGCTATGGTTAGTCCTTTCCTCACAGGTCAGCTCTTCTAAATCTTTGATAACTTCTTTTCCTCTCCTCTGAACTCTCTTCAGTTTGTTCTCCTCTTTTCTAAAGTGCAGCACACAGATCTCGAGCTGGGGCCCCATCAACACTAAGCACAGCAGATGAGTCATCTTCCATGTCTCTCACATGACACCCCTGTAAATGCACTGCAGAATGAGATTAGTCTTTTTCACAACTGAATTCCATTTGATTTGTGAGGCGTAATAACCCTGAGATCTTTTCCTGCACTGCTACCCTTAGCCAGTCATTCCATTTTGTAGCTGAGTATTTGATTTTACCTTTCTAAGATAAGTATTTTGTGCTTCTATTTAAGAATTGCAACTTGTTGGTATCAGACCAATTCTCCAACATTGTAAGGTTGTTTTTAATTCTCACTTGCCCTCCAAAGTGCTTGCAACCCTTCCCAGCATGATGTGATCTGCCAATTTTATAAGCATGCTCTACACTCCATTGTCCAAGTCATTAATGAAAATATTGACTAGTATCTGACCCAGAACTGTGGCCAGGGCTGGAGTAGGTGGCCCCAGTGCCCTGGGCTGCCCACCATTATGGGTCCACCCCTGCCTGGGACCCCAGACCCCCATGGCTGCCTGCAGGTGGGTTGGTGCTGGGGGTGGGCAAAGGCTGCTTTCCATGGCACTCTCAGCCCAGCCCAGCTTTGACTGGTTTACCCCTGGCGGTGGGACTGGCTGGTTCAGGGTGTGGCCTCTTGTGCCACCCTCCAGGGCCATGAGCCACACCAAAGGTCCCACCGCATGTCAGCCATTCCTGCCCCTGGAGTGAAGTTAACATGCGCTGGCCTGCCCTGCCACTGGGAGGAGACAGGCTGGCCCAGGAGCAGTGTGGGAGCTCTGCAGAGCTCGGTCTCTGGTCCCAACCTCTTCAGAGCCAGCAGAGGCATTACCCGCACCTCCCAGGCCCCACTAGAGCTGTGTGCTAGGCTGAGTGGGGTAGTGGGGACTGGAGCCCAGGGCCTCCCTATAGGCCGTAGCCCATAACTTCAACCCCTATAGCCTCTGTGTTTATCTGGCCTTGACTACAGGTCAGGATCCCACTAGATGTGCAATTACCGTATATCTCCTAAGCTGACAGAGAACCATTAATTATATTGTTTTCTGCACTATTAGGGGTGCAACAGAGAGAAAGAAAGTTCTAATTTCCCTGCATCACACACACACACACACACACACACACACACACACACCCCTAGGAGCTCTACATTTTCATTAAAGTATCTTATTGAAGGAAATAGGAAGAGACTCAACATATACCATGGCTCAGATGGAGTTAAACATCGCACCACACCATCCAAAGGAATACAGAAAGGGTTGCCTATATGCTGCAGCCAGCATGGGAAACAATAGAGGGTGGGAGAGGGGTTGGGAAAGGATAGCTATACTACATAGTAGACACTGGGCAGCACAAGGTGTGATGGGGGTGCATTATACTATATAATGGGCGCCAAGAGGGGCAGGGACAGACGCCCAGGGAAATGGGAGCAGCCCCTCATTGCTCCATCAGTTCTGGCTGTTGGCAAAGTGGACAGCATGCCAGCGCTCATCACAGCAGATAACAATCCTTTGGGAGTCACAGTGGGCAAGGTACTCACAGTTGTTCAGTAGTTCCCCACCATGGTGCTTGCAGATGGTGAGCTGGAAGGTTCTAAGGCTTCAGCACATGACCTGGCCAGGTTGGATTTCATGGGCTTTGCCGTCTTTGTCAGTGCAGATGGCTTTGATGCCATCACTGTTTCGGTGGATAAAGGTGTTCTCCTTACAGACTTTTGGCCCTCTTGGGTACTTCTTCCTGTTCTCTTTCATCATGATGTGCATTTTGTCATTACAGTAGTGACTGTAACAGCCCCTGGGGTTCCCATTAAAGTGTTGGAGGAGGAACTGCTCATTCTGAGCTTGACTGGCCGAAGCTCCCAGTAGCACCAGTATAGCAGTCAGCAGAAACACCAGTAGGTGGGTCCCTTGGAGACCGATGGCTCCAGCAAGATGGTCCTGGGAACACAATAAAAGGTAAGAACATCAGAGCTGATATGTGAGGTCAGACCATGATCCATCCAGCCCAGCATTTCTGTCTCTGTCCCTGGGCCATATCAGAGCTTTTGGCATAGCGGACAAAATGGGCAATTAGGGAATGATCCACCTATGTTCTCAACTCCCAGCTTCTGGCAGTGTGAGGTTTAGGGAGAGTCAAGACATGAGTCTGGTTCTCTGTCTATCCTGCCTAATAGCCACTGAGACACCTATCTCCCATAAAATTATTCACTTCTTTTCTAAATCCATTTATAAGAGAGGGGCATCATATTCGTTCCATGGGCAAATAATGAATTGTATGAAAAAGTTCCTCCTCTTGTTGGAACTATACCAACTATGTGTTAATTTCATTGGGTAATCACTTGTTTTTCCAAATGATTACCATCTTTGTTGCCCTTCTTTAAACTTTCTCCAAATCCCCTCTGACCTTTTAAAGATGGGGTGGCCAAAAATCAACAGTGTTCAAGATGTTGATATATCCTGGATTTCTATGGTGGCTTTTCAATATTTTTGTCTTGTTTTCAATCCTTATAATATCCTTCTCGTAATTCTCTATACTTCCTCATTCACTTTGCCTTTTTGTCCACTGCAGCACACTAAGCAGCATTCAGAGAACTATCCATGGTGACTCCAAAATCTCTTTGGTGGATGATAACAGCTAATTTAGACTGCATCGTAGTATATGGGTAATTGAGATAATTTTTCCTTAATATGCATTACTTTGCACTTATCAGCATTGCATTTCACCTGTCCTTTGGTTTAGTAGTATCCCTGCTTTATGAGCTTCTTTGTAACTCCTTGCTATTAGCTTTGGACTTAACAATCTTGAATAGTTCTGTATCATCTGCAAACTTTCCTACCTCATTGCTCACCCCATTTTCCAGCTCACAAATCAATCCATTGAATGACTCTGGCCCCAGTACAGATCTTTGGGAGATCTCACTGTTCACTTCTTTCCTTTGTGAAAAAATGATCACTTAGTCCTACCCTTTGTTTCCTATGTTTCAGCTACTTTAGAGAATCCATGAGCAAGTGAGCTGTGCCCCATGCTACAGAGGAAGGTTGTTTAGAGGCCGCACTGCCCATTTTTCAGGCTTCCTGCTTCTGAAGACCTTAAAAAATGTTGCTGGTAACTTTTGTATCACTTAGCCTCTCTGGGCTTCTGCTTTCCCCCTCTGTAATAGGGGGCTGATGCTATTTACCTGTCATTTAGGCCATTATAGACTGTGGGCCCCTTCTCTTGTATAAGCTAAATACTGTTGTCTCCTTTAATCTCACACTCTAAAGGTTCCCCACCACCACCACAAGTCAGTCTTACAATCTTTTTCAAACGTGGACACTGAACTGACATCCAGATCCAGTAATGTTCCCACTACAAATACTTTATATATCAATAATATGACCCCCTTCCTCATACATCCAAGCGTTTTATTCTTGCTTTCAGTTCCAGTCTCATGTTATCCCTTTACAGTCTCAACCATCCCACTGTTATCAAGGTATTTGTACATCTCTTAAGCTGATATAGCTGCAATCTAAATAACATTGCAGACTTTGGATTGATAAGGAGACAGGTCTGTTTGTTTTATTTTATGCAAAACATGAGTTCCTGATTCTGTTAGCCAAACAGAGACCAGAAAGCTGGATTGGTAATAAACTTATTTTTGTTTTCAGCTCTTTCAAGGGAAACCATAACTTTTGACCTCTTGGGATGGCAGGCAAATAGAGGACAAATCAATTTTAAGCCTTGTCTTTCATTTTCTTTTTCCTTTTCTGATTCTTTCATTCTAGCCACATTTTAGACTGTATAATCAGGGAGGCAATTTTACCCAGATATATCATTTTGGTGGAATCAGGACTAGCATTGTGTGAATCCTTCATCTAGTTTTGAGCTTGACCTTCTGAAAAGGACATTAAAAAAGGGAAGGTAGTGTCAAAAAGAGCTACAAAAATCACTTAAGGGCTGAAGAAAATGCCTCAGAGGGAGACAATCAATGAGCTGGATGTCTTAATTAATCTAGAAGTGGAGGGAGAGATGAGTTGATGATAGTATCATGGGGACAAGACACCAGGCACTCAATGTCTATTTAATCTAGCAGAGAGGTGCAGAAAAAGAACAAAAGCTGGAATTTCAAGCAAGACAAAATTAGAAACAAAGTACCAGTCTTTACTGGTGCGACCGAGAAACCATTGGAACAAATGACCGGGAGAACAAACTCCACCTTTTGTATCTGTGGGTGGTCTGCAGCCCAGACTAGTCTCCTTTGTGGAAGGGGCGTTGGGCCAAACAAATGACTTGTTTCAGTGCCAGGGGAAGTGGGTGAAATTCTCTGTCCTGTGTCTCATCTCAGATGAGATGATTGAATGGCACTTTCTGGTTTTACAATGTCTAAATCTAGGAATTGTTCTGGAAGAAAGAACATCCCTGAAGTCAATTCAGAGTGTGAACACAGCAGCTCTGCAGGACTTCTTTTGACAAAGGATGCAAGAGAGATGCAACATGGCAAGGAATGGTATCAAATTTTCCCATGGGTTAGCACTGCATCCCACCCCAAACTGATCCTCTCAGTCTGACGCTGTTTGTAACCCATCTCTCCACATGTACTACCTGTCTCTCTTTCAGAGCTAGACCCCAAGAGATATATGAGTCTGCCAGATGGGGGAACCAAGCTGGAATTTTGAAAGGAGTCTTCTGGAGTTGAGTGCCCTAATCCCGCAAGAGATCCCCTAACTCCCTTAGGCCCCTTTCCAAATCCCAGGTAGTAGTAACTCATTAATTTAGTGCCAATGAATGCTATGTATCCCACAGGTAAATCAAGCTGTGCTAGAAAGATGGCCATCCCAGCTTTGTACAGCAGAGGAAGCTGAATGTTGTTGCATGGTGGTCATGTCCTCTGAACATAGCCTCTTTTTCTTTAATCTGCTTTAAAGAGACCCTTTAAAATGAGCAGCCAGCTGGAACCTCCTTTTCTACATGAACTGAGCCAGCCCCATTCACATGCTTTCATGCTGAGATTCTGTACATTCTGTACTCCTGTTCCAGTGCTCAGAGGAACCACAGTTGGGTCAGCCAAGCCTGCTGCTTGAATCTGCAGCAGTGATATTCTTTCCTAGAGGATCACGTCCTGAATTTCAAACCCTTCACCCCACACTCTAATCCACTAGCCTCTCCTCCCCTCCCAGATCTGGGGATAGAACCCCAGAGTCCTGAGTAAAATGGATTCCTCCCCAAACTGGAAAGAGATCCCCCTGGGGGGTTGGGGAGGAGAGGCTCCCATTCCCATTTCAGAGATGCAGCTAAAACACAGGATTTCTGGTTCCCAGATCCACTCTAATACCTGGATTCCCATCCCAGAACTGGCCCTAGAACTCAGAAATACTGACTTCCAGATGCCCTTATTCTAACCCCTAGACCTCACAGTCCTACAGCTGGGAACAGGACACAGGTGCTCTGACACCTGAACTGACCCTAACCACAGGAAATTTTGCCCTCCCACTACCAATTGACTGAGCCATCTCCTCTGTCTAAACCTGTGGTATCTCCAGCTTGAAGATTCAGCTCAGCTCAGAAATCAATCATGCTGTGATGTGCTCCTGATCAAAGTCCTTTTTCCTCCACTGCTGTCCACTGGGGGAATAGATGAGCTGCCGGCAAAGCTGATGCTGCCCCCGCCCTGTAGCTGCCCGTTATATAGATCCAGTGGGATAGGAAGGGATTCTAGGCTCAGCCAGCATTGCAGAACAAGCAACGTTATGCAACCAGTGCCGGTAAAGTCAATGTCGTGGGCAAGTGGCCCCACTAAATGAACAGACCTTGGAGCAGATGCAAACCATGTTTTATCCATCCAGGTCCAATAGCGCAGGGAGGGCTTAGGACAAGCAAGCCACAGGACCAAGGGGATCTTCCAGCTTGAGTCATCAACTCAAGATCCCCTGGTAACGAAAGAGAGAAACAGATGTGTCTTGTTTTGCTCATCAGAGGTGCTGAGATGCTCAAAGAGACCTAAGGGAATGAGGTACCCAACTCCCATGGATCATACTGGTGGTTAGAATCACAAAGGGGATTAGACACCTAAGGGGCTGAACGCAGACAAGGAGTTAAGATCCTGCTGGGGCTCCTGATGTCCATTGATTTCATTAGACACTTCACTCCTTGGTGTCCTGAACCCCTGAGTCCCAGAATCAGGCATTCACAAAACCCTGCTCATCTGCTACCGAATCCTGTAGGCTCCTAAATCCCTCAGTACCAGAGAGCTTGAAATGAAATTTTCCTGGCTGTCTTCCTCTCTGCCTATTGGCACACACACTCACCTGATCATTGTTATGAGAGAGTGGGGTACAGGGGAGTGTGAACCCCACAGTGAGAAAGTGTTTCCTAACTGAGAGACAAGAGACCAGACTACTTATTTTGGCTTAGTCACTATATATATTGGTATACACAACAAATAAATATTGGTATACACAACAACAACAACAACAACAAAACCAGAAAAAAGGAAATAAGAATAGGAATATAGCAGCAATTTCAATAATGTTTTAAACACCCTAATTTTATTTTTCTGGTGGTGTTTATTGAGTGTTATCAGGCATTTGTGTGTGCAGAGTCCCTGTTTTATTATTAATCACACAATTGTTTTAGCACTTAAAATCTTGGACAGCACAAACACCTTGCTTATCCCCCTTGGTCTCCAGACCCCATGGGTCACGGCCCGGTGAGGCTAGCCATGGGCTGTTTGTGGCTAGGAGTTACAAGGGTCGGCAGAAGTGTTGAAAGTAGTTTAATGGAATAAGTTTACTTTTTCACTCTACACTTCTCAGTCTGCTGATTCCCATTGCAACTGACCATCCACATCTATGTTATTCCAGCCCCAAGAATCCATTACGAGCATTAGATTTCTTTTCTTTTCTTTTCTTTTCTTTTCTTTTCTTTTCTTTTCTTTTCTACTAAATGATCTATAATAATAATAACAGTAATAATACTAATAATAATAATACACCTCCAGGACATTAAGCAATACCGAGAAATCAAAGCCACACAATGAGGGACTTCTCAGAGCCAACAGTTCTGTGTTTGTGTTTAGCTGTGTCCTGCTCTCAGCATTCTGAACAGTAGTTTCAACATCAGACATTCAGATTTCTGCTGTTCTCCAGGCCAGATTTAACCTTGATAGTATTTTCTTGTTTCTGCATTAAACATGAATGGCCTGTTTTTTGTGAACTGTGTATCTCAACTTTAGCACGGCATCCCATTCTTTGCACAGTCTGTGGCTACTGCTTCAACTAGAAATCCAGTTCAGATCTAATTTTAGCCTGGCATCCTATGAGTAACTCCCCTTGGCAGGTGCAGGGTAGGGAGAGGAGCTGGGAGTGGTGGGGAGGAGAAGGGTAGACGGGCAGCTGCAGTTTCACAGGAACTGGAGGGGGAGAGGGAAATAGGAGGGCTTCAGGGGGTGGCCCAGGTGTCAGGGAAAAGTGTCAGAGCTGCAGCCATGAGAAGGGGTGCTGGGTGTGGCAGGGAGTGGAGCTGCAGCCCTGAGCCAGGGCACTGGGTGGTGGGGAGTGTAATCACAACCCCAACCTGGAGCCAGGAAGCCCTGAGAGAGGCAGCTGGGAGCTTCAGCCTGGCCCTAAGCAAATAGCAAGGTGTTGGGAAAGCCAGGTGAGGTGGCTGTGGGGAAATGGGGGTAGGTTGTGGGCCTGTGCCATGAATCTTTTTCCTCTGGAAAAACACCCCTGCCCCAAAGACGTTGGATCTGTTGGGTCTGTGAGGAGCAGAGACAGTACAGGGACGTCTCCTATCTAGCCACAGATCTGTCCATAAGTATGAGCAGATTGCTTAAGGCAAGGTGGTGTGGGGGAAAAATCTAACTCTGGCCCTCAACTTCAGAAAGAGGCACACCAGAGCCCCCCCAATGAAGCAGACCCGTTCCCAGCCGAGACTCCAATAAGCAGAGAACGAGGTGTGGTTCAGAGTTTATTATTCAGCTGAATAATAAAAGGAACTGCATCAGAGGGAAGCAAAGAGAAGCTAGCCTTTCTGAGCAAGAACCCCCAGTATAGGGGCTACAGGTCATACATACTTTCTAACATGCAAAATACGATATACATAATGCAACAAGCTCATGCATAATACAAGTTACATCATGCCTAAAATCCCTACATGGTGTTACTACTTTTAATATTCAGGTTACATAATTAGATTATACTTAATAGGCAGCATATAGTTAGCCCGCCTCTGTTGTTGTTTACTGCTCATTTGGGTACTAATTTTTGCTCTTGACCAATGAGAGTGGCCAAACTCCTGTGACCCCTTGGCTACCTAGCCCCTGCCAACCTGTTTACCAGATGAGGGTGATAGCTTCCCATCAGGGTCCAGACAGAGAACTTCCAGACCAAACTTACTCCATCTTTAAACTTCCTTTACAGTGGAGAAGGGCTACAAGTGGGACCCAAAGCAGTGCCGTGTGAAAGCTAAAGATCTGTGGCAGGTGCACCAGAAAGTAAGTTAAACAGACAGTTGTTTTTGTGCAGAGCTGCACATGTGCTGACTTTCAAAGGTTTCCATGGTGTCCTCGTTGGAGTCCCAAGGGTCCTGTGGATTCTTTGGGGGAGCTGGAGCTACAGCCACCAGAAGCAACAGTGAGAGGGAGTTCTTGGGTACGGAGGAAGAGTTTTGGGAGCAGGCCATTGGGTGATCTAGTGGTGCAATGCATCAAGACCTGTTTATGACTCCAGAGTAGTTGAGTCAGTCCCGACAGTCTGGCAGCAGTGAGCTTGATGTAGGTGAAAGGAAATTCTAGTATGTTCTTTACTTTGATGTTGCAGGAGCACCTTTGTTTCCTGACTCTTTTTCAAACATGCTACAAGCAGCAGTGAAATAACCAACAGAGGTAGAATCACTGTCTTCTTCACATTCCGGTACACAGATAGGCAGAGGGGGGCCTTCCAGAATAGTTTGTTTATGTACACTGGGGTGGCCTGTGAATCCTCCAAAGAGATCGCTAGGAAATTTTCCTGGAGGTATTCTTCAATCCTCTGCTGAAGGTGTCTGGTGAGTACTGCCTTATTTCTTCCATGGTGGTAGGAAACTCATCCACCTTCCATGCTACTCAGTGATTACTTCAGCAGGCATGATTCAAACACATAAGCAAGCAACATACAAACCTGAGATGCAGCTGGATGTATAAAGGAACTGTTCCCCTCCAGCCTCTGTGACTCTCCAGCATGTGATATGAGCTAAAATCACCACTGCTTGTAGCAAACCACTATTCAGTGCAGTTGTCCTATCTGCATATAGTTGTTCATAAGAATGATCCCCCTTATTGTCCTGTCTCAACACTGGCTGTCCTCATCACAGCTGGGATAACCACCATGCTCCACAAATGGCAAAGAGAAGTTAGAATGTAGGGCTTTTAACTAGTGTGGATCAATGGAAGTGAATTCCGTCTAACAAGTTTCCATTTCTCTTGCGACTGTACTACTATAGTTTCTCTCTCTGCACTGTATCTTTTCCAGTATGGCCTCGTGAGCTCATCCATCTATGCCAGTGGAGCAGCCCATTGAGATAAGGAAAAGAAGGAAGAGAATGCAGGATGAAATGTTCCTGAGATCCTCTGGTACTTGGGCTACCTAGCATAGGTCTCATTCCACGTGGCATGGGGGATCACCTCATTCCACTTGGCATTGGGGATCACCACACTACTCCTACCACTCTACCTCTTGGCAGAGCACAGACAATCACATCCACTCCCACACTGACCTGTGAGAGACACAGTTGGTGGACATGTTTGTAAACTGAAAATGACTGTTCTTTCCCCTTCATAAACTCTTTTCCCTGTATTTATGAAGTTTGATTCAGGTACAAGCTGGTCAATTTGCCTGAGTTTGGCATAAAAGTCTAGTTAGGGGAAAATAATTCATCTTTCAAAGAGGCAGCTGTGTTAGTCTAGTGCAGTAAAACAAACAAGGAGCCCTGAGGCACTTAAAGACTAACAAATTTATTTATTGTATGAGCTTTCATGGGAGAAAATCCCACTTCCTCAGATGCTTTGAAGATGGGGGAACTTACAGAATGGGAGGAGATAAATGCAGGGAAGGATAAGTCATGGCATCAGGTCACACTGTAACAGCAAATCAAAGCGATTGTTAAGATTCAAATACCGGGGAACAGCATATAGAGGAAGATGAGGCCAAATCACCTGTTGTAATGAGAGAAAAATCCAAAGTCCCTATTAAGTCCTGAAGCAATGAAATCAAATTTGCAAATAAATTTGATCTCCACAGCTTCTCTTTGAAGCCTTGATCTGGTATTCATCTGTCTGAGCACTACAATTAGTAAATCGTCAATGGAGTGATCAGAAAGATTGAAATGCACACCCACAGGTTTTAAAATGTTATGATCAGAATTATTTGGGATTTTTTTTTTATTGAGGTCTAATCTTTTGAGTCAACAGTGCCAGCAAACTTCAAATGGCCAAAGGCTCATTCAACTGTCCTGCAGATGCTGAAAAAGTGGCTGATGCCCTCTTTGCTGCTTTTGAGGTGGCAGGTGTGCAGCTGCATGAGCCACTGGAATAAGGGTTAGGCTGGGTCTTCAAAATTGGCATTTCCAGCATCTCCACTTCAGTCATCTGGTCTGGAAAGAAAGTCTCTGCTTGCACCTTTCTGAACAGATCTTCATTCTTAAAGATGTGTGCATCATGTATCCTGCACTGATGTTGACAAAATGTTCCTGGTGGTCCACCAGCACTTGCAATACCATAGAAAATTAACCCTTCCTGTCAATATATGTTGTGGCAAGGACGCGAGGAATTTACTTCACAGAAATCCCATGGTGGATTTCCCAACTCCAGATTGATTCCTGACTGATCATGAGCAATTTGACATGGTCAGCACCCACATAATTTCCACATGCATTTCTTCTGCAAGGGCAGCTCTCATTTTGATGTCTGTGCACTGGAGGGAAGGGATGAACTCTTCACTCACTTGCATTGTAAAGTTCTGAAGCCACCACTCACCCTAGCAGACCCTCATCACAATGCAATCCCAGCTATCAGCGCTTGTTTCTCAGAACCACCAACTGCAGCTGCTGCATGAACACTAACACCCACCTCAAATACTTTCTTCCTATGTGCCTGTGACAGGCTGCTCCCCAGATCCAGTCCAGTGTGCCACTACGACCCCCCAGTTCCTACTCCTGAACCCTGATTTGCCCCCCTTTGCCAGGTGACCACTCACTCTTGAGTCAGTCCACTGCATCCTGTTTTATATTATCAGTCCAAAGCAGTGGATGTATGGCCTCTGGCTACTCAAGGGAGGATCCCCAAGTGAGCACCCACAGCCCCACTTACCACACCAGGATCCACTATCTGACAGGGATTGGGACCCAGTCCCAGTCACCCTAGTCTCAAGTCTGTCCACTTACTACTGAGGTGGATCATACCCAACCTTCTTCACTCATACCCTCTCTAAAATCCACAAATATTTAGATAAAACAACCACCAGTTTATTGATTAGAGTACAATTCAATGAGAGAAAATGGCCAATAAAGGGAGGATCATAATATAAAGGAGTCAGGAGTGACCACAGGGAAATAAATGATAAAACAAACATAAACCAGGGGTCTCAAACTCAAATCACCTGAGGCCTGCACGAGGACTAGTAGAGGGCTGCATAAGGATTAGCATGGTAGCCCCAGAGCTGCACCCCTGAAACCTTTCCATACAATGATATTGCAAATATCGGTAATGATCACGTCATGGCAAGCTGCAGGAAATAGCTTTAGGGGCCGCACGTGGCCCATGGGCCACATGTTTTAGACCCCTGTACTAAACCAATAGCACTATTATTTCATTTATCTCATTTCACCCCTCAAGTCTGTCTGTGATGGTTTATAGTCATTATCTGCCTCTTTCGAGCCAGGGTCCAAACCTTATTTTAGATGTTTCAAGATGGACTTTTCTAAGCAAAAAGCCTCAAGCCCCTTAAAGTGTCTTCGTTTCCAAATCTCCATGAACCCTCTCTTCCTGGGTAGAGGTGATGTCTTTTGGCCCATCTGAGCCAGAGACTCACTTTGCATATTCTTTGTAACCTCCTCCAGGTACTTGCTTGCTCACAGCTTTAGTTGTTTATAAGCTGCTGAAAGAGAGTCCGGTCTGTCTCCCACTCCCTTGAGCCATGCAAAACATGCTACACATCTGTGCAAATGTATGATGCTGCAGGAAACATGAGACAACAGTAATCATGTGGAATAGATCATGAGCCTTCATAAAGGAACCACGCATGGCCTGACTGGCATAAAATCACACAATTACATTGCAAAACTGAACCAAAATGTTACATAGAGCATGCCCTAGAGGTGGAGTGAATGGGTATCCTGTTACAGTGCCACAGCGAGCTAGCCTCCCAGGAATCATCCTACACACTGTAGCTCCTTTGGTGGATCGGCAAATTTTGCAGGATGAGGTGTGTTGTGCTGGCAATGCTCACCCCAGGACTGCAGAGCTGCAAAGGATCCAGGCTTCTCAAAGAGGTGGGGAACACATGGCTTTGCAGGGCTTTTGTAAACACTTGAAAAATATCATGGGATGCATGTAAAATTACAGGACGGAGAAAACTGCATAATGAAATGTTGAAACCATGTTCCCAGACAACCACCGCTGATTCATTTGCATCCATGACGCACAGTCACTTGCTACCCCAGCGCTGGGCTTCTGCACACCTCCTCAGCCTCACATTGCGCTGCTGATGTCTCTTAAATCTGACCAGCTGCCTCCCTGCTTTTCCAGCCCTGAGACTCTATCCCATATATTGGATATTTCTTTTTCTTCTTCTCTTCTGCATGGTTTAATTTTTGCTTTTCTTTATTATTATTGGTACTACGACTACTACTACTAACATATTCCTTTGGGGCATTTGACACCACATAACGAGGGCTTTTCCAAGCCAACAGTTCTGTGTTTGTGTTTGACTCTCTCCTGCTGTAGGCAAAATTCTCAACAATAGTCTTGGCATCAGACAGTCAGATTTCTCCTGTTCCCAGGGCCATCCCTAGGGGGGTGCAAGGCCTCGGGCAAATTGCCCTCGGCGGGGCCCACCTTCATCTCCTTCAGCACTGGCTGTCCCATGTCAGGGACTAGCTGAGTCTACCAAAAATGGTGGGGCCGGTTCAGCGCTGTTGGCCTGCCCCCCCCCCACCCCAAACGCGCACTCTGTTCTCAGATCTGCGCCAGGCCTGCCTGCTGGCCACCCAGTCTTGCCACCTGGGCTAGTAAGAGGTGGGGCAACCCCTGGCCAGGCCTGCCTGCTGCACCTGAGCCTTGCCCCTGGGCTAGGGGGAGGGGACCCCAGCCGGACCTGCCCACTGGCCTGCAAGGCAGGGGGTTGACCCCAGGTCATACCTGCCCACAAGCCCACTGGCCTGGGGGGGCATTGGTTTGATCCCTGGCCAGACCTTCGTGCTGCCTGGGCTAGGGAGAGGTGACTCCTGACCTTGCTGCCTGGGCTTGGTGGGGCAGCACAATCCCTGGCCCTGGCTGCTCCTCAGCATTGCTGCCTGGACTTGGGAGTTGACCCCTGGCCCAGCCTGCCCCTCTGCACTTGGGGAAGGGTCAGTGTTGACCCCTGACCAGGCCTGTGACCCTGGGCTTGCCACCCCGGCTGGTGGTTGGTCTAAAGAACCCCTGGTCCAACCTACCTGTTGGCCTGCTGGCATCACCACTTAGGCTGGGGATGGCAGGCCTGACCTCTGGCCTTGCTGCCTGGGCTTGTGGTGGACAACCCCAGGCCTACGTGCACCCCAGCCTTGTCACCTTGGCCTTGGAGAGGAGCAACCCGCTGATCAGGTCTGCCCCCTGGGGCTCACCACCTGAACATTGGAGAGGAGAGGGCAACCCTGACCCTGACCTCGCCACCTGGTCTGAGGGGATGTGATCCATTGCCCAACCTGCCTGCTGGCTCCCCAGCCTCACTGCCTAGGCTTGTGGGGGTGACCACTAGCCAAGTCTGCCCCCAAACTCATAGCCTAGGCTTATTGGGGGAAGACCCCTGGCCTGGCCTGCCCACCCAGCCTCACCACCTGGGCTTGGGGGAGGTGATCTATGGCCCAGCCTGCCTGCTGACACCCCCCCCCCCCAGCCTTGCTGCCTGGGCTAGTCGGAGAGGACCCCTGGCCCAGCCTGCCCTCCAGCCTCACCACCTGGCCTGGGGGAGTGTCAATCCTTGGCCTGGCCTGCCTGCCATTCTGGGGTACTGGTGGTGGTGGGGCTTCCTGAACTACCCATCGTCTTCTTGCCAGGCCACCTGCGTGATCCAGGGCCCAGGGGGGCATGATCCCTGATTTACCTGCCCCCCACTAGCCCAATGTGCCTTGGGGCCCAGGAAGAGTCCTGGATCCCCAGCCCCCCGTGTCCTCCCCAGCCTTGCCGCTGGACTGACTCAAGGACCAGGTGGGCCTGATCCCTGGCCACCTGCCCCACACTGCTCTGGTGAAATCCCAGGCCCATGGGGAGTCCCAGATTCCCAGAGTGATGGGGTGCACATGTACATGATGTACATGATTTTTCCTTTCACTTGTACACTGGAATTTGATGCCAATTGCACCATGCAATGTTTCTGTGGTGATGCTAATAACCTATTTTGCATGATTTCTTTAATGGTATGTTTCCTACAACTTCATACATGTGAACAAACATGTAACATGCTTTCTATGGCTCTGGGATAAGGGAACAGACAGAGGTCTCTCCCAGCAGCAGTGAACCTGGAAGAGACAAAGGTATGCTAATGGAGGTGTCTGTGAAGAGACAAAAGAGCCATCTCAGCCCTGAAATGGAAGGGCTGAGGGGTTTGGAAACAAAGACTGAGACCTGGAGGCTCTTCTTTGGGTGCTGCTTGGATACATTCAGTATTAGGTGTCTAAGTGCCAGAATACATGATTGGCCGGAACTTCTTTTAGCCTTAGCCTGTCAGGACAGGGCTGGCAGCCACCACCCCCTGGCCATATATATGGCCCCAGCCCTGCTCCTCCCCCATTCCTTTTCTTCCATCCTCAGCAACGGTTACAGAACACCCTGTTCTTGCTTTGTACAAGGGCCTGTCTCTTTGTTCTGTTTTATGTGTATTTTCACTGGAAGATCTGTCTGCTGACTTCACCAGCGCTCCTACCATGTCCTTCCAACAGAAACCCAAACACGTTGGGAGGGTTTCTTATTGCCCGTGTGAGCGTCACCCGGGTGTATCATGATCTATTTGCAGGTCTTAAACAAAGGACTCAGCAGGGAGTGAAGGCTGCATAATGCACCCAGGATCGGATCCTGTAGCTGACGCCAGGAATTCACCAGCTCTGCTCACTGATCTCTGGCTCTGAAGAAAAGCCACAACCAGACCCAGCACAACGTGCTTGATCGGCACCAGAGCCCTCTTGGTGCCACTCTCCGGTTATGAATACAGCCGCGATCGGCCTCCAACTCAGCATCATGTGCTTTGTTGGCACCTGAGCCCTCTCAGTGCCAATCTCCAGCTATGAATACAGCCTCGATCGGCCTCTAACCTGGCATGGTGTGCTCAGTCGGCATAGAAACCCTCTCAGTGTCACCCTCCAGCATTCAATAAAGATCCGCGATTGGCATGAGCTTCATGCTTTGGCAGCAGTCCCACTGGCCAGTCAGCACCAGAGATGTCTCGACGCCGCTCCCTAGCAGAACCCAGGTAAGAGCGCTCAGGACCAACTTCGGCACCAAAGTGCCAGCGCTGTGTCTGGCACTCCCCTTCGGGGTGCGTGCCTGGAGCCTATCATGGTGCCAACCACATCGGAGGCCTTTGAAGTGACAGAAGACCTCCAGCCCCTGAATACACCGCAGCCTGTCAAAACAAATGGTAAGTCCGTCTTCTTCCTTCCTCCATTTTACCCAGCACCAGGGGGAGCAGCTCACTACTTGGACCTGTGCCACTGTGAGACCATGGGCTCCAATGCCAGTGGCTCTGACTACCTTGCCTTGGCAAGAGATCTGAAAGTGCATTCCTCAGGCCCGGCCCGTTAGTGAAGGGTCCATGGCACCAGTTCTTCCTGGCACTGCAATTGAAATTGGCTACCTCCTACTGAGGGCCTGCAAGGGGAATCCCTACTAGGTGCCGTGGACCCGGTGAGGGCACCCCAGTACCAGGGTTGTCCCTTCTCCCAATTACACCCACAAACAGGGACCAGGGTCTTACAGAGAAGACCCTACCACACTTGAATGCCTTCACTAGGCCACCGCCTGCCTGGTTCAGGGTCACACCCCTTGAGGGAATTAAGACCCTGCTGTTTGACCTGGGGTTCAAACCTCTCTGGCCGCCATTATGATTCCCCCTCCCCTCCCCCCCATACTTGTCTCCTTGACATTGCTGGGACACACTGGCCGAGCCTCCTGATTTAGCCAGGATCCTCTAGGAATCCCAGAGGGTTTGACCTCCTGGCTAAAAAAAACAAAAAAAAGAAAACGCTTATTCAGTTTTCAGTTTTTCAGCTAAGGGATCCTGGCAATCAGGCCATGGTTAAAAAGATTGCCTAGACCTTTGGGATGCTATGAGGAGTTTCAGCAGCCTCCTCCTGCAAGAATACTTGGGGAGTGTGAATGCTTTTGTCAAGGAAGGTGCCTTGCATCTCACCATGCCTTTAGAGTGGCTTTCGATGCCTCGAACGTGGCTAGCTGTGGCATTGCTAGGGTCGTGGATACACGCCCGGCTTCAGGATCTTGACCTCTCCCAGGACTTAGAGCAGGCCATATTAGACTTCCCTTTAGAGGGGCAGTCTCTCTCTCTCTCCTTACCTGTCCACTGACTTCATGATCCATGGCGACTATATACAGAGGTCGGCACTCAGAGCCCTGGGTACACGCACTCCCCAGGTGCCAGTCTACCACGACTTCTTCAACGCATGGGGGAAGTGTCCTTGTTGTATCCCCCCTCCCACACACAAACGAAACGGCTATCTTCAGGAGCCTTTGGACTACAGGAGGATGGTCCCCTTGCCACTTTATAGGTGATCAACTCCAACAGGGTCGTTCTCCCTCCATAAGAACCCTTGAACATCAGAGTGGAAACCTAAACAATTTTGCTAAATGCCCCCCCTCACAATCAGCCTCGGGACATTTCTTCCTCCTCTCCGGTACCAGTGTGCCTCCCTCTTCCCTTCCAATACCTTTCGGGTCAATTAAAGGCCTGGGCCACTGGAGAAGTCTCCTCACATGCACTTGCTTCCAGACGCATACACCCCTGGAGTCTTGGTGGGAACCGGGAGGTCACAGAGGTATGCAAAGTGGGCACATCATGCCCCGAAAAAAAAAATACCCCAACCCAAACCAAAACAAACCAAAACAAACCAAAACAAAACAAAAAACACCCTATAGCCCTCTGGGTCAAGGGCAGGATGCTTACGCTTTGGCCAACTCGTTCCCAGTCAGGTACACTGAAACGATACACTCCCCTGTCACTATCCTGAGAACACTCCTCATCCGTGTCGGCTTGCAGTGGATTGGGGGGAAGGTATTGTGGGATTATGCACCCCCCCCCAGGTGGAGGGCAAGGTCATCCCTCTTTGCCCTCTATCTTCTCCTGCCTCAACCCCTCCCTGGGCTGTGCCCCCTTAATACTGGGGACATGCTCTTCAGACTCGTATTAGGCTTTTGCCTGAGAGATCCACGAATCTCACTGTAGTGGTTTTTTTCACCACTTTACACAGGTTCTTCTGCCCAAGAGCAGACCCCAGTCTACTGTTGATTGGAACCTCCTCTGCTCTGGTGCCTCCCTCTATGAGGCAAGGGTCGCTTCCCCTAAAAGCCCTAGACAGCCATCTAGAAGCTGCCCTGACCTCTCTACTGTACCCCTCTCCTCCCTAGAATTGCTGCGAAGGGAGATAGTAGGGGATGGAACTCCTAACCACCATTGGCACTCATACACCTGAGTTAGCCATTTGAGGACATGTGGTTTTCATCTCAGGTTAGTTTCCATGCAGAACTCTGGCCCAGGGAAACTTACAGACCTTAATAGACTGGAAAGCCTGATGCCTTATGGGTAACATTTTTATAACATTGCCTCTTGCCCCTCTGTGTTCCTTAAAGGACACAGCAGTTCTTTCTTGTCATCCCTAAGTAAGGGTTGCCTTATGCTTTCTTCCTCTCCCTGGGGTCCTTCCATCCTCCCTCCTCCCACCCAGGACCTGCCCAAGCCTTAACCTTTGCAATACATGGGGTGGTGAACCAATGACAATCTTTCCCTTGGAGCAGGAGTTACATACCACTCCAACTTGTGTTTTCCCTAAGGTGTCGTCATTCTCCTCATCAGGACCTATGCAAAGTCCCTTGTAGCTGGCCTTTTATAGCCAGGACCCAACACCTGCACATGCCACTAGAATGAGTCATCTAGCTATGTTATGAAGGCTGACTGCCGCTCCATAGAAGTGAGAGATGACAATGCCTTCCGACCTGCATGCCCTTTCCAAACAGTCTGATTCTGGAGTTGGAGGCATGACTCTTGAGGTGGACCTGACCCATCCACAGAGATGGCCAGATACCCCTTCCCTTGATTCACCAAACCTCTCCCTACGCGAGTCCGTGTACCAGACGAATAGAGTACAGGGGCAGGGGACAGAAATGCGCACCAAGTGCTGAAGTTGTGTAAGCCCGCCCCACCCAGAACCCTGTGATGTTTTCATCACCCCTACCTCAGGTCATTTCCCCCCTTTTTGGCTGGGGACAACCTAACATGGGGAATTCAATCACTTTTTCCCTATATCCTCTCCTGATACTAGGATGGGTGCTCCTAAAAGCTCTCTTTTCTACTACAATAACCTGCTTAAGGGTTACCTCTAAAGAAGGGCCCTTCTGAGATGTCTACTCCTCCCTTTATGACAACCTCCCTGAGGCATGTCTCTGGGTATGTCCAGACAGGGCATTTATTTCGAAGCAACACTGGTTGTTTCAAAATAAAAGTCCCTATGTCCACACAATGTTTTCTTGTTTCGAAAGGAGGGAGCTCCTTATTTCGAAACGAGCCCTCCTTTTGAAACAGCTTAAACCACTTTGGTTTTGAAAGGAGGGTTATTTTGAAACCAGTTATTTCAAAATAATACCATTTGGACATGTTATTTTGAAACAAGGATTACTTTGAAATAACAGGGACCTTCCTCCCAGCGTGCATAGCACCCTGGGGGGAAGGTCGCACCTCCCCCCAGCACCCTGGCCAGGGATCAGCACCCAGGCCAGGGTGCTGAGTGGAGTGCAGGGGGTTGGAGATTGTCCCAGCCAGCTTCCCCCCACTTCCCCCTGCTGGGAGCAGGAGGGAATGTGTGCCTCAGCCCCCTTTGCCCCCTCCACCCCTGGAAAGGGGAAGCAGGGGGAAGCCAGCTGGGGCAACCCAGGGCTCTGCCCCCTGCCTGGGCTGCAGGGGAGCTGCCGGCCCCGCAGCCCAGTCAGGGGGGCTGCAGCCCCCCCAGAGTGGCTATGCCAGGGTGGCTCACCCTGCCACTGGGGCTGCCCCGAAGCCCGGGGCGCCCCACCTCTGGGGTTCCCTGGCACCCCCCCACCCGCTCCTACTGGCAGGAGGGGGGGCACTGAGGAAACCTGGGGGCTGGGCGGCCCTGTCCCTGCCCCGGCAGAAGTGGCAGCGGGTGCCAGGGAAGCCCCCCCGCCCCAGCAGGAGTGGCAGGGGGCGCTGGGGAATCCCGGGGGTGGGATGCCCCCCGCCCTGCACAAGAGCCCCTGCTCCTCACCTCCCCTATCGAAATAGCATGCCCACTGTTTTTTTCCTTATTTCGAAATAAGCCGTTATTTATTTTATATTATTTTATAAGGCGTTTTGAAATAAAGCCGTTATTTTGAAACAGCTTGTTTCCAAATGACCTACTTCGAAATAAGCCCTTGTGTGTGGGCATAGCCTCTGAGATTTCTGGGCCCCAGAGGTGGGTCTGCCAAGCATCTAGGACTTATTCCGCGGCCAGTGGGGAAAGGTCTTTTGCCTATCTCCCCTTTGGCCAAGGGGAGATGTGTTCCCCGCTCCAGTTTTGGTTAGTGTTTAACCCAACTCACCTTTCCCTTTTGGGGTTGAGGTGGCAAGGACAGCAGTTATTCCACCCTTGCTCTTTGCCTGCAGTTGTGGGAATCTGTTCCCTGGATCACGACTGCCTTTCTCCAGAGTCGATTCTTCTAGGAAGGGGCAACTGTCCTACACTAAATGGTTTTGCTGGTGACAAGGTTGTTCTTTGCTATTAGGATATAGCAAATTCCCTGACAATGAACCAGGGAGTGCCCCAGTTCAGGTTATAGTCTCCTGACAGAATGGCAAATGACCCCTCGGCACTCTTATGCATGCCTCCTTCCAAGAATCTTGCACTTTGTGGTGTGTCCGTAGGCATTCGCCTGGTGGCCCACTGCTTGTTCGTCCAGTTTGGGGGTTGTGCCATTTGTGAGTAGCTGTGCTGATGGCGGATAAAGTTCTAACTCCACCCACCTTCCACAGGATGGCTAGCAGTCACCTAATACTGACTGTATCCGAGCAGTGCTCGAAGAAGAATGATGGGTTACTTACCAGTAACTGTCCTTCTCCGAGATGGGCTGCTCAGATTCATTCAGTCCCCTCCTGCCATCCCTGCTACTCGGATTTTAGCGATTAATGGGAACTGGGGAGGACCAGGGCTGGGGCCATATATGTGGCCAGGGGGCGATGGCTGCCAGCCCTGTCCTGACAGGCTAAGGCTAAAAGAAGTTCCTGTCAATCATGCGCTTTAGCACACAAACACCTAATACTGAATGAATCTGAGCAGTCCATCTTGAAGGACAGTTACTAGTAAGTAACCCACTGTTTTAAGGGCTTTTGAGCTGGGATTCTCCATCTTGTAACAACTTCAAGCAAGATCTGGGCCCTGACTGGCCTCAGGCAGATACTGGCTGTGCAAACATCTAACAGCCAAACACTTTGAGCATAAACTTGTTTGGACTATGAGGTTAGTTTAAGTAGAAGTATTAGGTTAGCATGCATATTTTGCATTTTATGTTCTTGTGGTCTCTCCTGACTTTCTTATACTGTGACTCTGCCATGCTTGGCCATATTTCCACTTAGAATGGTACAATTAAAGCAACAGGCTGAGGCACAAAAACCTGGGAATTGCTGTGCCACTGTGACAGGCCACTCCCCAAATCCCATCAGCTGTGCCACTGTGACCTCGCAATTCCCACTCCTGAACCCCAAATCACCCTGCTTTGCCTGGTGACCACTCACTCTGGAGTCAGTCCACTCCAGCCTCTTGCATGAAATTGGTCCCAAGCAGTGGGTGTATGCCCCCCTGCTACTTGAGGGATGCTTCCCCAGCAAGCATCCCCGGCCACAGTTACCACACCAGGAGCCCCTGTCTACAGAGACTGAGAACCACTCCCAACCATCACACACTCAAGTCCATCCATTTAACAAAGAAATGGATTGTGCCCATCCTCATTCACTCACACACTCTAAAGATCACACAGCTTTAGGTAAAACAACTACTAGTTTATTGATTAGATCATAATTCTAAGTGACAATATGGCCAAGCATGGCAGAATCACAGTATAAGCAAGTCAGGAGAGACCACAAGAAAATTAAAGGCAAAACACACATGCTAACCTAATACTTCTACTTAAACTAACCTCAAAGTCCAAACAATGGTGGGTTACCTACAGTAACCATCCTTCTTCGAGATGGGTTGCTCGGATCCATTCAGTATTAGGTGTCTCCATGCCGGAGTGCCGGATTGTCCTGAAAAACTTTTGTCCTAGCCTGTCAGAAGAGGAGAGGCAGCCACCGCCCCTTGTGCCACCTGCAACTATATATGCAGCCGCCTCCCTGCCCCCTCCTCAGTTCCTTGGATTCGCCAACTCCACAAGCAGGGACGGAGGGAAGGGACTTGAAAGGATCCAAGCAACCCAGCTCAAAGAAGGGTTACTGTAGGTAACCCACCATTCTTCTTCGAGCGCTGCTCAGATGCATTCAGTAATAGGTGACTACTAGCCATGCTGACGGATGGCAGGTGGAGTTGGTACTTCCGCCTTCAGCACAGCAACAAGTCCCCTGAAACAGACCACCCCCCCCCCAGCAAGACACTTGCCGGGAAGAACAGTGAGCGGGCCTGATGGTCCGGAGGGCGAGGGCTGAGGGTCTGCCAGGAAGGGGTAGGCCCGAACCCATTGAGGTCAAAGAATAACGGTCAGACCATGTCGCCTGGGTTGGGAAAGGGAAGGCAATCTTGGATCAGACTGTGTGGGTGCCCTGCTTAAGAGGAACTCGGAATGTAACTGGCCAATAAGTTGGCCCAGGGCATGTTCTATGGACACGCCAGAGAACATTAAAAGCTATCAAAAGGGCTAGCTGAGTGGGCACGTCTTGGTGAGTGCGCAAGAGGGCATAGAGCACCACAGATTCCAGGGGCCACCTAGCCATAGACTAGTTGGTGGCCGCTAATTGCGTATTAAGCAAAGAGAGAAGGGCAATGGCCGCCCTAGAGAGTGTGGCTATGCGGGCCGTCTGAGCAAAGGGAAGCAAGGGTATAACCACGAGATGGCTCAGGGTTAGCTGAGAAGGCCATGAAACACAGCCCATGGCCTATGGGGTCAGTTCAAGGAGGACGGGGCCTTCGGTGTGAATAAATGACCCCAAAGTGTGGGAGTGCATGATTCAACCAAATTGGCCCTATAACTGGCTCTTGTAGGAGAGGCATGGAACGTACTGACTGCAACGTGGCCTACCAATTGACAGGGAAACCTATAGGCTGCTAGAATATAGGGGGAGCCCCCCCCCGGTTTAGACCTATCGGGTTTTCCTTTCGGGCTCGTACTAGAGAGTGGGGGAAAAAAAAACAGAGGAAAGGGGAAGGAAAAATTCCACTATTGTTTTGTGAGTCCCTAGGCGACTGAGGGATCGAGGGGCAGCCAGGGACGAACCTCCAGACTCAGTACCCATGGTCTTTGTCTGGAGAGTAGCTCTACCATCTTGTCTGCCAGGGTTGTCCAGGAGGCATTTCTAAGGCACAGTATGAGGGATGGTACCAATGAGGGCCCTTCTAGGCTTAAGAATGGAACCTAAGTTGAGCAGTCACCAGTTCGAAGGGTGCCCTATTATCAGAGAACCAGACGGGGTCCCCGCCTGAAGGGGGGAGGGCATAGGAGGAGAAGAGAAAAAGGCAGGAGAACCGCCGAAGCCGCCATATGTTGCCTAGGAAAGAGGTTCTCTGCATATATTACACCATGGAAATAGCAGTGGTGTCAACGGGGTCCTTGAGAAAGGCGAGAGGGGACTGCAAATATGCCAGACGCTGCCAACGCATGTGGGGAGGGAGCGGTAGCCCTAGGGGCTGTGCTGGGTATAGTGGGCTGTTACACAGGTGGGTCTGGGCGGGAAGGAAAGAGGAAGAGGAAAGATGAGTGTTGTACCCTGCCAGGGGAGGATCGAAGGTATAGCTATGTAGGTGCCCAAGAAAAGAGGAACCTTCGTCTAATATAGATGGCTATCCCCAAGGCGGCGAATAGCGAGTACTATGTGTGCGGGGGCACTTGTAGGGGTAGGCCCCGCACCGTTTCTGAAGATGTGGAACACGGCAGGTGTTCCTCTTTCAGGATTAGTTGTCCCTCGTCATACTTGTTGGCCCCAGGGGACTGTGGGTGACCCTGGAGATGCTAAACCGAAAAAAGGAGATGTTGGGTGGGTCCCCAGTTCCCAGTAGGTATCTGGAGGTAGGGCTGGGGATCTTACGAGATGAGAAGGGAAAAGGGAAGGGATGGACCGTACCTACAGTCCGTATGGGGGTATACCTCTCTCTATATACACCTTCCCGACAATGGCATCTCAAACAGCTGTATTCCCATATAGGTGTGACCTGTTGATTGTGGATGAAAATCCTGCCAGAGGGTCATAGTGTCAGCACGGGTAGCTGTGTGACCAGGGATGTACCCCTCCCCTTTCATCCCCCAACCCGGATACACGGGTTCCTACCTGGGGCACGCGTGATGATCACTGCGTAGTCCTACTGGGGGGGAGTCTTCGGACACGCACATCTTGGAGCCCCGCCAAAGCTAGGCTACAACGAGGCACGTCTCCGTCCCTTGGCAGGGCTAGGGTGGGAAACGTGATGGGTGCAATTGGGAGGAAAACTGTTGCAATGGGGAGGGGGGAGTTTTCATTGGCAGGTTCGGTGTTTAAGGGGAGCACCATTGCCAAACCCCCAATACCATAGGGCTCAGGCCCAGGTAGGGGCTCAAACTCTGGACCGTCAGATTGAGGGCCCGGTGCTCAGCAGCTAGCCAGGCAGACCCAGGAGGGTCAGGTAGACTTGTCCTCCCTATGAGAAGCAGGGGAGGGTTAGCGGTGCCTTAAGCCAAGGGGGGGGGTAGTGGTACCCAGGAGACTCGCACCCCTAAGGGTGGTTAAGAAACCTTTCTGTTCAGTTGACAATGAAAGGCAAGGGGTTTACCCACCTGAGGAGTAGAATTTAAGTCAGTGGGGTGGCATCTGGAGGGAGAAGGCCAAAGTACTTGGCCTCCCCTCATGGATCTTTGGCTGTGCCCACCACTGGAGAGTTTCAGGAGAGAACAGGACCTCTCCTTCGAAAGGCAGGTCTAAGACCGCCTGCTGCACGTTTGAGGCCACTCTGGCCTCTCTAAGCCAGGCTGCTCTGTGGAGGGTAACCACCGATGCCATGGTCGGGGCAGCAGTGTCCACCACATTGTGGGCGGAGAGGAGGAGGTCCTGTGAGACCGTGTTGCCTTCCTCCAGGAAGGCATCACAGTTGTCCCTAGCCTCAGGTGGGGGCATGTCCCTGAATCTCCCAAGTGATTCCCAGATATCCAGCAGGTACCTGCTGGTTATGAGCTGGTTGTTGGCCACCCGCAATTGAAGGGCCAATAACGAATACACCTTGTGCCCTAGCATGTCTATTTCCCTATTCTTCCTGGAAGAGGAGAGGGGGGTCCCTAGGGGAATCTCCAGCCCCCGTTGCCATTTGGACAATGTCCTGAAGGGAAACTGGGTGGCCAGCAAGTGAGGGGTAGTCTGGTTCTGGTACCCTGTACTTCATGCTCACTGTATCCAAGACCGGTGGGACGGAGCATTGGTACTGCCAGCGGGACCGTGCAAGATCCCATATGCTTGGGTGAGGTGGGATTGCTAAAGGCTCTGTGGTGGCGAACACCAGCCTGAACAGGGTATCCGGCGGAAGACTCAGGGGCTCCACCTGCATACGTAGGTGTGCCATAGCTCAGCGCAGTAAGTCAAAGTGTGCTGAGAGGCTTCCCATAAAGGTCTCCGGTGCCGGAGACAGCATGGCACTGGGGAGCCATCAAGGAGGGGATGGAGTTCCCTTGGGGGATCATTCTTGTGCCCAGAAACGAAAAGGGGATGCTGTTCGGTGCTGGGGCTGTTCAGAGCCCCTGGATGGCCCTTCTTCGGGGCTGGAGCCAGGGGATGGGGGTCAGGACTCTTGGGCCTGCGTCAGCGGTGGTGTACCACTGGCCTCCGTAGAGGGGGGAGAGGGTGAAGGTCCCTTTTGGGCCCAGGCCTTAGATGAGAAGGCTGGCTTGCCCCTTCTAACCATGGGTGGGGTGGGGGGAGTCGGGAGCATCAGCAGAGCCCGCGCTGCCTCCATTGCCTCCGGTGTGGAGGGGACAAGGATTTCCCCCATGTGGGCCGTGGGCAAGTCCTCACTGGGGAAGGGAGGACTGCTTGGGCGGGAGGCCTCCCACTCCATCGGCACCAGGCTTTGTGGTGCTGATGGTGGGGTCGGCACCAGTGAGACCGGACTATGCCGGGTCATTGGCACCGGAGATGAGATAGCTCACTGCCAGGGTAAGCCCAGTTCTGATGGTGCCGGGCTGCTTGGGGGTGACCCTGGTCGGTGCCGAGGTGAGCCCGGTGCTGATCACTGTTCCCTCTAATGTGCGCAGCTGTGCGGCCATGCACGTAAGAAACCCCTCCCTGCACAGGGGTTTCCAGTTCCCGCGCATGGGGAGGGCCAGGACTGGCTTGGACAGCCCAACAGAGCAGCTAAGGCTCGGCCAAAAAACCAAGGAGTGGTGTATCACTTTAAGACTCCTCCTCTTTGCCCTGCCCTCCTCAGTCCTCCAGGCATTACAACTGCAGTGCTACAAGTGGTTTCGCTTTGCTTTGTTGCTTTGGCTCCTCACCCGTGGTTTCTTTCCAGGCTCCAGCTCAGGTCCTCTCCCCTTTCCCTGCACCTGATTTTGGGGAAGGTTTGATCTTATGTTTTGGAGGGGTTGGGGCTTTTCTTCACCTTGATGGGGTCTCTGAAGTGCCCAGAGAGAAAACCTGTGACTGCTTCTTTGCTTTCTGCTTTGCTGCCCTGCTTGGCTTAGTTTCTGGGGAGGTTTCTTTCTCTAATGGCTGGGCTAAGCCAGATCTTTATTTCTGCTAATGAGCCTTGGCTTTTGACAACAAATCTTTTGTTTAGAGGTCCGACAAAGTTCACTTTTGGTTGTGAGGAGCTTTGAATCTGTAAGATTTTCCTTTTCCCAGTGTGATTTTTTTCAGTTTTTCTCCTTTCCAAGAAGAGATTAGTCCACTGTAGATGTGTCCTTAAATTTTAGTAAGATACACAGATGTTGTTGGGGAAAAACTGGTCCGAGTTCCCAACCTGGAAAGGGAACCCTGAGTCCTTCCCACAGGTGAAGGCCCATTCCCAGCTGAGACTCCAATAGGCAGAGAACGAGGTGTGGGTCAAAGTTTATTATTCAGCTGAATAATAATAGGAACAGCAACAGGGAGTAGCACAAGAAGCTAGCCTCCCCCCAGCAGCTCCCCGAATATTGGGGTACAGATCATATATACTCTTCAGCATGCAAAGTACAAAATACATATTGTAACAGGTTCATGCATAATACAACAAGTTACATCATGCCTAAAGTCCCTACATGGTATTACTACTCTTAATATGCAGGTTACAAGATTAGATTATGTTTAATAGTCAGCATATAGTTAGCCTGCCTCTGTTGTTGTTTACTGCTCATTTGGGTACTAATTATTGCTCTTGACCAATGAGAGTGGCCGGACTCCTGTGACCCCTTCACCACCTAGCCCCCGTCAACCTGTTTACCAGACGAGGTTAATGGCTTCCCATCAGGGGATAGACAGGAGTTATCGTCTCATAATAAACCTTTGTGGATTACCTCATGTATCTATAGAAAAACAGTCTAACTTCCCATCTATCTAAACCCCCTAGCTCCCCTGACTAACTAAACTTGTCTAAGCAAACAGAACAGTCTCTGGCACAGAACTTCCAGACCAAACTTACTCCATCTTTAAACTTCCTTTACAATGTGCAAGTATTATCCATTCTAAAGTAGCTGCTGGCCTGGGCCTGATCCTCTGCTTTAAATGAAGTCAGTGGGAAATTTGATGGAGTAAGGATTGCGATATTTGTCCCTTTGTTAGTTTATCAAATCATAGAAAACAAGCAGCTTGCTTTTGCCTATATACTCTATGCTTATTTTTATTTTGGTATATTTAGGAAAAAACTGATCATTGCATTCAAGAACAGGTGCTCTCCTCTTGGGTGGAGCATCTGATAGTCACAAACATCTACTTCTACTTCGCCCTCCCTCCCCCCATTTGATGTGTATTTCACATAAAAGCAAACAAAACGTCAACTGTCATAAAATAGATATATATCCATCTGTGGTTTATGGCAGACATAGTAGGATATGATGTTTCCAGAAATTTGCATTTCAGGTAAAAGGTTATGTTTCAGGCACGTCTGCACATAAAAACCGGCAGCTCTCATTTTTTTCTGATTTCTCCTTTCCTGTGTGTATAAAATCTAAAGAGCTTGTCTGTGATTTTTTTTTTAAATACTGCACAGTGAGGCTTAAAACTGAGGCTAGACAGAGATTTCTGTACACTCCGCCTGTACCCCCCAGTTGTTGGCTAGTAACAGTGTTAGAGCAAATGAGTGAGCACCCCCTATACCCCCCCAAACATCCCCCTGCACCACACCCCTAATTTCAAGTAATGGGGAGAATACTGCTGACAGAGATTACTTTTCCTTTAGAAGCTAACACCTCAAATTCTGTTAGACTTCATGTAGTCAAGGGCCCATCCCTCTGTGTGTCAAACAATGAGTGAATTCTGTGAAGGAACTTACTGTGTTAAAACTGATTTTAATCTTGTCCATAATTACTACATTAAATTTATTGGAGATATGCTTCTGTTTGCAACTAACAATGTAAAAACATCAGTCTGGATAGGAGTTCTGCAGTGTGATTCTCCATGCACCTTGATATAAACATTAAATAGTTTTGTGACTCCTTAAAGTGGTTGGCTTTACGGTTACTTTAATGTGAAGAGGAAAAATACTTAAGCCATTCATTTGATATTCTTGAGCCTCTGTTCTTGCAATTAATCTCACACTGTAACTAGGGGTTAGACAGATTTCCCTGGAGTTGGGTGATCAATGGGGCAAGCATTTGGGGGGGGGCATTGGCTGGATGGATGAAGGGGGCCCAGGCGGAGCCCCAGATGTGTATGTGTCCTCCAACATCCTCCTTTTTTGTACTTCCCTGTCCTCCTTTCCATGCTTTGGTATCTGGTAACCCTAGTCTGGCAAAGTGGTTGAGGACTGGATGAGGGGTGGGGGGACAGGACTTAACCATGGCCAAGGATCAACTGGCGGAGGGGGCAGGGTGGACGAGCAGCTAGAGATGGGCAGGGGGCAGGCCTGAAGCCCCACTGAGGATTGGCGGGGGGGGGGGGTTGCTAGCTATCCAAGGGCTCCTTTTTACCTTCATGTCCTTCCTCCCTCAGGCATTCCAAAAATAGGTGATTGTCCAGCCTTTTACTTCTGATAAGTAGATTTGGGGGGCACAGTGCTGGAACCCACAGTCCTGATGTTAAGAGTTTGCTGCACAGAGGCACACACGGAATAAAGAGCAGTTTATGGGGGGGGGCGGGATCAAGGGGCAGTGGAGTACACAGTTATCCTTTATGCCTAAAAGTTTTTATATATGGAATGCCTGTAGCTCAGTTGGTAGAACAACAGATTTGTAATCATAGGGTCAAGCCCTGGGTTGTTTTTTTTACCTTTTGGCCTGTTGCTCCTTAGGGAAGGGTTAAACTGGGAAAAAAATATATAGCAAACACTAATAAAATGAAGGAAAATAAAGTATACTGTGATCAAGATTACTAATAGTGACCAATTAAGTAAAACAAATAAAGGGTCACATTTGAACTGGCTAGGAACAATTTAGGACCATTTTTTAAAAATTGTAAAATGGGCTGCTGTGCAAAATGAAAAATGAGAGGCAAGTTAATTGCTTTCACTCTAACTTTTTTATGTGTTTATTCATTTTGGAAAACCGACAAAGGCAGACAAACAGGATTGAAGAACTGATGAGACAAAATGTTACATAAGCATAGAATACGTTCAAATTATTAATAAAAACAATTTAAATAACATTAATTTTTCATTGTTCTATATTTTTCAATAATTTCCGTCATGTGAAGTTGCACAAAAATGTTATTCAGAAAAAGTTTTGCACACAGGTTCAAAATTTTGCACACAAGCCATCAAACCTTAGAGGGAATACTGGTGCTGATGGTGCCAGACTTGTTGATGGTAACCCCGGTCAGTGCCGGGGTGCTGGAGTGCTGGGTCAGCACTGCGGTGCCGGAGTTGGCACCGAGGTGGTGCGGCGGTAGCGGACACTGGTAGCATGGTGCCGCACAGGCACCGGCACCAAGCTTGATCTCAGGGCCGGGCTCATACCTGAGGCTTTGGGTGAGGGGTGCTGAGCTTCCTCCAAAGCTAGGGCACAGCGTCGCTGTTTCCGCTCCTTGATGGTCTGAGGTTTAAAGGAGAGGCATATGGAACACACCAAGACCATGTGGTATTTGCCCAAGTACCTGAGGCAGTTCCCGTGGGGTCGTCCCTGGGGAAGGCCTTGCCACATTTGGCACAGGGTTTACACCTTGGCATGATTTGAAACTTTAGTCCAATGACGGAAGGTTCTTGAAGTGGAACTAGTTCCACGGTAGATTCTCCTGGTTGACGAAAGCTGATCTCATGGGACAGGCCGCTTGCAATAGCAAGGAGCAGACATTTCAGATCCGATGCACAAGGCAGAAGAAATGAAACTGAGGAGGGGGCAGGGAGGCGGCTGTATATATAGTCACGGGTGGCACGAGGGGTGGTGGCTGCCTCCCCTCTTCTGACAGGCTAGGACAAAAGTTTTCCTGGCCAATCCAGCACTCTGGCATGGAGACACCTAATACTGAATGCATCCGAGCAGCGCTTGAAGAAGTTTATGCTCGAGGTGTTTGGCTGTTAGATGTTTGCACAGCCAGTCCCTGCCCGAGGCCAGGCAGGGCCCAAATCTTGCTTGAAGTTGTTACAAGATGGAGAGTCCCAGCTCAAAAGCACTTAAAATTTCCAGGTCTCAGTCTTTGTTTCCAAACCCCTCGGCCTCTCCATTTCAGGCCTGAGGTGATTCTTTTGTCTCTTCACAGACACCTCCATTAGCATACATTTGTCTCTTCCAGGTTCACTGCTGCTGGGAGAGACCTGTCTGTTCCCTTATCCCTGAGCCATAGAAAGCATGTTACATGTTTGTTCACATGTATGAAGTTGTAGGGAACATATCATTAAAGAAATCATGCAGAATAGGTTATTAGCATCCACACAGAAACATTGCATGGTGCAGTTGGCAGCAAATTCCAGTGTACAAGTGAACAGGAAAATCATGTACATCATTATCCAGGTGTGCATCCTGTCACAAATACATTAAACAACAAAAGTCCGTTGCATTTTGAAGACTAACAAATTTCTTTATACATACTTCCGCAGATGTATCTGATGCATCAGATGCATCTATTTGAACCCATGTCAGTCATCTAAAATAGCACAACCCTGTGCATGGTTGGCAGTTTGGGATTCAACATATGTCAGGACCAGGGTGGACTCCATGTGCAGACACTCACTATGTGACCTTAGAGAAGTCACCTCATATCTCTGCACCTAGGTTGTACCTTCTTCAAAATGGGCAATTCCATTTCTCTGTGGATGTGGGTCCTGATGCACAGTAAGGGGGAAGTCCCCAATGGGTTTCATTGGGTGGCTGAAGCTGGCACTGGGGGCTGGAGGTGAGGGAACTGGACCGGCATCATGGGTTCACTTTTGCTCGCCCCACTGCTGTCCTTTTCCTGGGGACAGCTCAGCAGCAGGGGATCACTCTGCAGTGCTGACAGAAACACAGCTTGACCTCATCATGGTCCAAGGCTGTGCCTCCAGCTTTGCTCAAGGGCAGCTTCCTGCAGTGAGCTCAGAAGATGATGAGGGGAAGAATGAAGTGAAGGAAACCTTCAAAAAACAGCAAAGTACATGTGAGAGACCTGTCCTGACTTAGCCCTTAAGGCTGGTTTGAGGGGATGAATCTCTCCAGAGGTTCCAGACATGTGCTTTGGCCCCAACCCCCATCCCTGACTCTGGCCAGTCACAAGGAGTGGGTCACAAACCAGGGTCCTGGCTGTGATTCCCAATGGCCAAAGGGTTCAGGTCCCAAGGAGTCACTTCTCTGTGCTGACTGGCTGGGGACACTTGATAGCTAAAGACTGTAGGTTCAATCCTCTCCTCTGTGTCAGTTATCAGGCTGTTCACACTGAAGCCGAAGTGATGTGCTAAGCAGATTGGCCTGGTTACCATCCTTTGACTAGTACAGAAACAGGGAGACTCACACACATCCATGTAATGAATGGAAACAGATCTCAGAGTCAGATGCTGGGGTGCATGGGTGATGCCATGTGGGGGAAGGAAGGCGTCCCAGATAAGACGAGACTAAAAATCAGGAATTACGGCTACCAGCAGAGATGTTGGACAGAGGGACTCCATTGCTGGGCGAGGAAGGAAAGTAGGTTATGATTAAGCTGTCCTGGCAGAGCTGTTTGAAGCTCACATATTAACTAAGCCATGTGTCATTTCTCTACTCCCCAGTCCATCTGGCTGGTTATTTCCTTTTACACCCAGTTCTGAGGAAATTCCCATGAATGGCCTTGTTTGCTCAAAGTCTCCTCCCATATTCCACTAGCCACTTGCCTGCTGGCTCCATTTCATTCCTTGATGGCAGCCTGCAGGAGAGGAGAAGCTGCAGAAAACTTTGACAAAGTGGTGGGAGGCCCAGGTGAAGGAGGAAGAGATGCCTGATGCACAGGGAAAGAGCCACCCTGCTGAGCTAGTTAATCTGCTGCTCCAGCCTGTGGCTTGGTAGGGTGATGTCCTGGGGCCTGTGAGGTGAAAAGGCATCAGGACTTGGACCAATGGTGAGCGCAGGAACAGGGAGAGCTTGAGGTCCAAGGAGAAGGAAAGTGGGAGACCTCAGGTGCTAAGGAACAGTGGGGTGGGAATCAGGAGAAAGCTGGACTTGCTGCCAGAAAGCAGATATGGTGCAGGGCTGCTCCAGGCATGGGGATTTGGAGCAGGGGCCTGGAGGCTGGACTCAACATCAAAGCAACAAGGTACAGTTACTGTTGCTTGCTGGGAAGTGTTCTTTCCTTTCTCCACCATGTAGATGCTATGACTTATTCACGATTCAGATGTAGGGGCACATACACAGATCAAGCCATGTGTGCTCTTTGCATAGTTTGCAGGTGTGGGTAAAAGCCACAGGATATGTTGACAGGAGGGTTTTATTTTGAAACAATGACTGTTGTTTTGAAATAAAACATGTCAGGTCCACACGATGTTTCTTTATTTCAAAATGACGGAGCCCGTCATTTTGAAATAATAAAACCTTGAGTGGAATCGAAATAACTCCTGTCTCAAAAGGGTTGTTTTGAAACAAGGCAGTTGGGACACCTTGTTTTGAAACAAACCCTTTCAAAACAGGGGTTAGACCTTCCTCCCAGGGTGCATGGCACCCTAGCAGGAAGCCCCACCCCCCCAGCACCCTGGTCAGGGAGCCCATCAGTACCCTGTCCAGGGTGCTGGAGTAGGTGTAGGGAGTGTAGCAGGCGCTAGGGGTGGGGGGCACCAGCCCCCATGAGCTGGAGAGAGTGGGACCCGCTTTTCCCGCTGCAGCGCCGGGGCTGCTCCAGCCTCTGCAGGCTGGTGGGTGTGGGACCTGCTCACCCTGCTATGGGGTAAGCAGGTCCCACTCCCACCAGCCCGCGGGGGCTGGAGCAGCCCTGGGGATGCAGCAGGGAAAGCAGGGGGAGGAGCCACAGATTTTTTTAGCCAGTTCAAGTGTGCCCCTTTATTTGTTTTACTTAATTGGTCCCTGTTAATAATTTTATTCATGATATACTTTATTTTCTTTCATTTTATTAGTGTTCACTATTTTTCCCAATTTACCCCATTTGTAGGGAGCAACAGGCCTAAAATCAAAGTGCACAACACAGGACTCAAACCCATAACCCCAAGACTAAAAGTCTGTTTTTTGACCAACTGAGCTCTCAAGGTTGCTTTTTAGAAAAGTCTCTAGGAATAAGGACAACTGTCTATGACCCCCACCCCTTGCTACTTCTGCAAGCTGCTCTTTGTTCTACTTGTGTGCATCTGTGGAGTAGACTCTAAACCTCAGGCTAATGGGTTCGAGCCCTGTGTTAGGTGTTTTTTTTGTTTGTTTGTTTTAAACATTCTACTCACCAGAAGTAAAAGCTGGACAAAATCACCTATGTTTAGAATACCTGCCAGATGGAGGACATAAAAGTAGAAAGGAGGATATGTCTTCCTTTTGCCAGATGTCTGGTAACCCTAGCCAGGACTGACTGAACAAATTCCTAACAGTCTAACTCCATTATTATGACAACAACTTAGCTGGGTTGCTACAGCAACACAGGTAATTAGGTGAGACATGGAAATACACAACAAGCAGAGCTTGAAGTTGGGAATTGATGTCTGAGTTGACTTGGTTCAACTGACTTTTACCGACTTTGTGTGTTTGAATTAAAGTTAGAAAGGGTAACAAACAGGCAGAAAGGTTGTATCATTGTGATCTTCAAGTCAAGGATATTTCCTAACCTCAGATTGGTCAGGTTTACCTTGGAGATGAAGGGTAATGTCCAGAGGCGTCGCTGGCGCCTGGCACAGGGGGCCTGTGCCCTGAAGGCTGGCACCAGTGCCCTGGGTCCTGGCGGGGCCCCGCCTCTCCTGGTCTCCAGCTGGATCAGGCCAGAGATCTGGGGCCCAGCCGTCCACGGCTGCCACTCCCAGCCCTGTCTCTGGCCAGGGATATGGGGTCCAGCTGCCTGCGGCAGCGGCAGCTGCTTCCGGCCCCTTCAAAGGCTGGGTGATTCCGTGACCGCGGCTGCCGCTCCCCGCCCTGTCCCAGGCAGGGGCCAGGGCCTGCAGGCATGAGGCAGGGCCTGGGCCCATGCCCCGGGTCATTCTCCAGGGCAGCGACGCCCCTGGTAATGTTTGAAGCCTTCAGGTCTAGGTGACAAGTCCCTATTGAAACAGATGTGTGAGATCAGTGAGTTCCTTACCAGTAACCATCCTTCTCTGAGATGGGATGCTTGCATACATTCACTATTAGTTGTCTATGTGCTGCAGTGCATGCTTGGTTGGAAACTTTTAGCCCTAACCTGTTAGAGCAGGGTTAGCAGCCAACTCTGCCTCCGGCCGCTCCCGTGGCTATATATATAGCCCCGACCCTGACCTTTCTCAGTCCCTTCTAGTTGCCAACTCTGAGTAGTGGGGGCGATGGGAGGGTTCTGAATGTTTGCAAGCAACCCATCTCGAAGAAAGACGGTTACTGGTAAGTAACTCAGTGCTCTTTTTCGAGTGCTGCTTGCATCATTCAGTATTAGGTGACTAATAGTTGTACTGTGGATGGTGGGTGGAGTTGGCTTTTTCTCACTTTCAGAGTGGCTACCCCCATAAAGGCAAGCTAAAGGTATGGAATGGTGCCTGAATAGTAGGCTTTCCAGCCTACCTAGAGTGGATGTACTGTAACCTTTGATTTGTTCTGAAAGAGCTCTGTATGAGGGAACCAACGAAAGGCTAGGAGTATTGATATGGGGCCATCCTAATTTGCTTTGGACACCCTCAGTTTTGAGTGTGGATAAAACAATCAAGAAGAAAACAAAGGAAGTTCCACACTTCATCTACCCACTGTGAGACAATTGATTCTCACATCCCAGGAGATAAGGGGAAGGATAAAACTCACCCTCTCCACTAGTGGGGTTTTGACACTTGAACATGTGAGTGTCAAGGCTGATTTGACAGATCAAAGTGCTGATAGCGCAATGAAGATAGTATTTATTGCACAATCTCGTTGTAGCAGGCAGAGTTCCAACTTGATGAGGGAGCCCTTTTTGATGGGTATAGCTAACCAGGCAGCCGGGAAGCTTGTAACAGTGCACCTCAGGCCCTAGAAGTGGATATGACTTCTGGGTCCCTTTGGCAAGGTAGGACAGGAACTGTAAGACAAACTCACCAGTGTTGCTGGTTTGAGATCTGTGACCTCTAGTTATAACCCTGTTCAGACTCTATTGAGATGAACCCCTTTATGAATACCATCTAGGGACAGTAGGTTGTCCCTGAGGGTAGTCGGCCTGAGGGGGCCCAGCAACAATTTAGTGAGAGGAAAAATGCCTCAAGCAGATGGCCTATATCCATGTTCTGATATGAATAGGAAATTCTTTGTTTCAGGACCTCCTTTCAGAGGGGTCCAGACCTAAGGAGGCCTAATCAGGAACAGAAATGGAACCCTCAGGGATTGAATTAGGATATGAGAGTAGTCAGGAAAAGGGGTAAGGGTGTTTGTCTTGGGCCTAGTCAGATGCTAGCAATTCGGGAGCTGACTGCCCTCATTCTCCAGGGTCCTCTTGCCCCGCTCAACAGATATGAGCAAGATTGGGTAGGGGGAATAGAAGAGGGATGAAGTGCTAAGCTAAGAGGAGTCCCTCCTGTTCTCTATGGCAAATGCTCAGGTTATGTAGGTTCTCCAGTAGCCCTTTATAATTAAACTGTGAGCCATCTGTGGGTCGCAAGGAGATGAGACCTGGGAGCTGTGGAGCTGTCCTACACCTGAGTAAGGTTCAGATACTTGTGTGAACCAGGTAACATGTCAGAGTCTCCTGTGTGGGAACCCTGTGGCTTTTCCCTTACACTGCTCATTCCCTGTGTGTGTCCCCTGGTATAGGGGAATTTTCCCCTGGACATACAGGTGGGGTGTATGCTTTTATTTCCCCTTGGTGAGAAAATGCTGATGTGCTTCACCACCTCTCTGGCAGCTGAGGGTGGGGAGGAGGCAAGAACTGTTGAGGGTCCTACCTTCGTGAGGAGTGTGGGGGGTACTGTCCCTAGAGATTAAGCCTTTGTCCAGCAAGGGGGGGACTTGCCTAAAAGTGAACCACATGGTACATTGTCCACTTCACTTGAGAACCTCAATGGTACATACTGCCATGTGATGGGTTTATCCCAGCAGGTATGGGCTGTTGGGATACAAACAGCATGGATGGATCCCTCATGTAGGCTGTCCATGAAGGTACATATGTCCCACAGCTCTGAGTCAGAGACTTCCTTCAAGGTCCTGCTAGCTGTTAGTTCTCCTATGAGGAGTCTGGGAACCCTTAGTGGGGAAGGGAAGGGGTAGGCATATTGTTTGTTACCACCCTGGCAATGGTGGTTAATTCCCCTTTCGAAGGTCCCGGCACTAACGTATGCTGGCTTTGAGGGGTAAACGGTCAGTGCAGCGTAGCATTACTAATAGGAATGAAGGGTCATCCTAGCACAGGCCTAAAGCAGAGTTAAAGAGCCCTGAGAGGTCTGCAAGGGGAATCTGAGATGAGGGGAAGAAGAGGATAAGAAGAGAGAGAAAGAGAGACCCCGTGGGACAACATCCCTATTGGGCCTAATGGGACTAACGTGCCCTATATTCCCTGTTTCCCTCCATTAGATATGAATGCAGCAGGGTAAGGAAGCATTACACCACTCCCCGTCTCCCTCGCAGGTGGAGGGAGGATTTTCTCCATGCCCGCATGACGTATGGGTACCTCCTGAGGCAGCCCACCTTAGGAGTGTGGTGGCAAGGCAACCCAATCAGTCTATAACAATGATTAAGAGGGTTTAAAGGGTTTTTCTTGCCCCTTCTCTTGCATGTATCAGGAGGTTCAGCAGATGAGACCCCTGGGACTCCAACCATGGAGCTGCGAGTGGTTGAAGGTTTATTCTCTTGTCCAGCAATTTTGGGGGTTATCAAAAGTTCATCCCTAATATGAGTGAAAATCAGAGCAGCAGTGAGGCAAGTGGATGCTAAGTCTTGTGTGGAGGAGCAATTTTAGACAGATAAATTGAGTGTGTGGTGTTCCAGTATGTATCCAAATGGATTCAGGCTTTATCATGAAAGGAGCAGAGACTGGGTGAGAGGATTGCAGGAAGTGTCTGGATGTGAAGTCCATAGAAGCGTAATTCAGGTCTAGAGTGATTGAATAGGATGCCAAAGGAAGAACTTTGAGTGCATTCTTACATCTCAGGCTTTAGCATGAAGAATGCTGAATGAGAAGCCCTGGACATATCGAGTTAGGGGATGTATAAGAACCCATGAAAGAATAAGGGGGTGATTTGAATCAAAGACCAGGAGACAGGCCTGTAGGCCTGGGACTGGTAGCAGCTGAGAGAAAGAAACATGAGATGGGGCCCCGGGGTGTGGAGGGATAGCGTGTAGTGTACCCCATTGCCTTCTGAGACAAGTCACCCTTCACTCTACCTGGGGAAAGGGTCCTTGGACCTCAGATATAGCACTCCCCTTCCTTCTGGCTGTGGATGGTGTCCCACCTAGGGCCTCTGCCACTGATTTCTGAGGGGTTGTTGAGAGCTAGGAATGTGGATGAAACCTGAGGTGGTTAGTGAGTCGATAGGGGCCTCTTGGGGTGGAGCCACAGAACTCTAATGGGAAGTCCCAGGTGGTGAAGGAGATCCTGAGGCCCTGTAGGGCTGATCTTGCCTCTCCCGTGGCAGGGGGCCCAGTTTGACACTCTGCCACTGGTGCTTGCGCTGCTGGGGAGGGCTAGGGGAGTCACTGGGGACCTGTGAAGGGAACATGCCCAGTGATCTGAGGGCCGACCTGGGGTCCCTCACACCATGCAGCAGATAGTCTGTTGCCTCTACAAACAAAGACCATCCCTCAAAAGGGAGGTCTTGGATAGCTTGTTGCATGTCTTGAGGCAGGCTTGCCCCCTGCAGCCATGCTATGCCTCTCATAGTGACGGCTGAGGCTATCCTGTGGCCTGCCGTGTCTGAGACATCACACGCTGCTAAGAGAGCATCCTGGCATGCTAGTGCAGTGATTGCTAACATTTTCTCTGCCGTGGCACACCTTGCTAACTTTAATTAATTTGAAGAACACCATCCTATAGTTTCCAAATGAACTCAGGAATATTCATGAGCCAATGAGCCAATCCAGAGCCCTTGCAGTAGTTTTTCAAAAAAATTCCATGGCACACCTGCTCAGACCTGAGGGCACACCTGTGTACCGTGGCACACTTGTTGGGAAACACTGTGCTAGTGTGTCTTCCTCTATAGGGGAGTCATAGTCCTCCCTGTGCTCCTGGGGAAGGAGATCCCGGAATCTCCTCATGGACCCCTAGATGTCTAGCATGTATCGTCCCACCAGTGCTTGGTAGTTTGTGATGTCGAGCTGGAAGGTAGAGGTTGAGTACACCTTCTGTCCCATGAGGTTCAGCCCCTTTGCCTCCCTGGATCTTGGCAAGGGATTTGGGGAAGGTTGGCTCCCTCACCCAGAGGCAGCTTCCATCACCCTAGAGCTTGGTACCAGGTGATCAACTAAGAAGGGGAAAGCCCTCCAGTGGGACCTCATGTTTATGACCCGCTATATCTGAGACCGGAGGAAACAAAGTGGGAGCCTGCCAGAGTACACTGGTGAGGCCATGCACATGAGGGTGCAACAGGACTGTGATCGCATCTGGGGGAGATGTTAACCCCAGATCCAGTAGGGGGTCTTTGTCCCCCCGATGGGTTCGATCTCCAAACCAGCATGTGCTGTTACATGGCGAAGGAGGTTGTAGTGTGCTATAGTGTCCTCCCTGTAGGACCATGGTCTGGGATTTAAGGCCCTGTCAGGGGTTGTGGGCAATGGGGGAGTGGTCCTGGGTCCTTTGGTACCACAGGAAGTTTCCTGTGAGGAAACTTCCTGTGGTGGGGACCACTCACGAGGTTGGTACCAGGAGGGGCCCAGTGCCAGTGATCTCTCCAAGCCTGTCTGCCCTATGTGTGGGGGTTACCTTCTTGGGGCTTGCGGACCATGACTTTTCCCAGTGCCAAGGTGCAGGAGAGCGCCCTCTCCAGTGTTTGGCTGCCGGGCCCCAGCTGGTACCACGAGGCCCTTCAGAGGAGGGGGAGACTCCCTCTGACTGTGCTACTGATGATCTTGGTACTGGTGTAGGGGATGGTGATTGGTGCCACACTGGAGCGGTTCATGTCCCTGAGAGGAAAGCAAGTTTTCCTCTCTGTTTCTGAGGCTTGGGAGTCAGAAGTGTAGGCAAAAGCAAGAGAGCTTTTGCTGCCTCAAAGGCCTCCAGGGTGGAGGGGACCTCCATGACCTTCTGGCCTTGGTCCCAAGAGTGGCCTAGTCAGGGGGAACTGGAGCGGCGCCTGTGTTTGGGCACTGAAGTGGACACCGAGCGTGTCGTCTTGTGCTCCCGAGGGGAGCAGCACTGAGGGTTCCGGTGTCGATGCCGGCAGCTCCAATGGCGGCCTCAATTCTCTGGGGATAGGCTGCTGTGCTTGTTCCCGGGCCAACACATGGCACCTCTGGTCCCTGTCCTTCAGGGTGTTAGGTTTAATGGACCAACAGATGGACCAATCGGTGACCTAGTGGGATTCACCCAGGCACCATAGGCATTTCTCGTGGGGGTCATCCTGTGGGAAGGCCTTGCTGCAAGAAGCATGGATTTTGAAGCCTGGCATTGTTGATGGCAGTTGGGAGTGGTCTTCTGGCTCCAGGATCAGATTTTCAGGATGAACAGCGGTTCTCAGTTGAACGATGTCTATGAACAGGTCTTCGAAGCTGAATGGGTGGCTCGTACACAGTAGAATAGACAAGCACTTGCGTAATCGCAAGAAGTGGACTGTTCTGAAACCTTTGCTGAGGGTGGAAAAAGGAACTGAGGAGGATCAGGGTTGGGGCTATATATATAACCACAGGAGTGGCCGGAGGGGGCATTGTCCACCAACCCTGATCTGACAGGCTAGGGCTAAAAGTTTCCAACCAATCGTGTGCTGTGGTACATAGACACCTAATACTGAATGATGCGAGCAGTGCTTGAAGAAGAACCTGGAGTTAAACCCATGGCTCATGGATGCTGTTCGCACACTGTATGTGGAGTGTTGTTTAAATGATCTGTTGTTAATATACCAGCAGATAGACAGTCCTAAGAAAGCAAAGTTAACTCTTGCTGCTATGTGGGCTATGCACCAAGCTGTAGACAAACTTTTGGAGGAGACAGAAGAAGCAAACAATATTTTCACTGAATTTGCAGGAAAAAAATGAGAGAGTTTGCAAAGTACATTAGTAGAATTGATTCATTAACATTTAAACTTGTCACCAAAAGATTCACTGCTGGAGACAAGGACCCTCCTGCAATCCATTTGGCATGCAAACAAAAGCAACATACCCTGGAGAAACAAATTTAGATTTTGCAAGAGCAGGCAACAAATACCATTCTCCTTTCAGAGCCAGGGTAAAAGACTATTTTTAGGAATACAGGTTTCCAACTACTTTAAACTATGGGACCTTACTCTGAAATAATATGATTGCTAAATTCGCTAGTACTACCTGAACTATAAGATATTTTGATACAGTTAATTGGTTCAGGTCTTCTGCCTTCCTACATTATTCTTAATACCTTCCTCCCTTTTTCTCCCCATTTCTGTTACATAAATTACAGTTATTACAGAAACCTCCATTGCAGATGACACAATTGAGTATAAAATAAAACAAAACCAGCAGAGAGAACGTAAGAAAAAAATGTTATCTTAAGTCCAGTAAACTAATTATTTTAATCCTTCAGGAATGCAACAGCTGGAATGATGCCTAACTTTCTTGAAAATATGGTTGCCAAACAAAAGAAAGCCAATTCTGTTTCTAAGTCTAAATAATGATTAATATTTAGAAGTCTAGATTTTCCTTATGTCCATGGAGCAAAGTCCTAATATAAAGTAATAAGAAATGTTTTATGTCACTAAATTAATATGACAAAGTGGGTAAATAACTTAATATGAAAATTTTATCAATGGGGGGTTCTTGCTTGTTTATTTCTAAACTCTTCTGCTTATTTAGTTGATTTATAAGATGTGCTTCTTCAGTTATGAAATTCTTAAACTTATAGTTACAGGTAGAGTTTTCATGACATTTACTTTTAATTATAAGTTTGTCATGAATGATATCCTGCGATGTAAATTGCAAGTGTCTACGTGACTATGACTGTGGGAGTGTGCTTGATTTATTAAGTTGCAACAAAAGTCGATTCAATAGGAGTGGCACTGCACTTTTTTATATTATGGCTATAGTATAATCATCATAATGCCAATCTTTTTGCAAAGCTCAAAAGGCCTCAGTTATGAATCTATGTACATATATTTACAATCTCTGTATATTTTTGCCTCATGAAGGCGTGCAGTTGCAATAATTTTTTTTAACTAAGCATAGTTTTTGGTCAATGAAAAAGATGTAAGAAAAATAAAACCTCAACCCCAATGTAAAGGGATTTTTTTTTTAAAAAGTCATTTTTTTATCAACTTGCCTGCACTTTTAAATACAGTTATAAAAATGTCACAGTAAAATGTTATTGTAATTTTAACAATATAAGATTTATAGTTATATTGCAAAAAGTTAAAGCTATGCAAAGTATTTTAACAGGCTTGCATATTTGTCTCTCAAATATAAAGCAAGTCATAAAGATTTAATTCTCTCAAAGTATTTGCATAGACTTTTATTGAAAATTTATTTTGGCTTAACATTTAAACTCTTTTTTCTTTTGTGCTATCAGTAGAGATTACAGTGAACCTGATATTATTAATCTGAATCCAAGTTTTGGATGTGAAAGGGAATAAAATACTTCTGGATTTAGAAGAAAAGGAAAAACATATGTTGGTTACAGGATGATTATTAAGACTGCAAATATGGGTTCATCTTTTAAACAAAGTGTGAAGTATTACATGATCTGATGGTTGACTTACCAAAGAGCATCTACCAGTTCTAAGGAAACTAATGAAAAAGGCACAGACTGAAGTGAGACAATCCAACCAGTGCCATAGCCAATGGCCAAAGTTATTAACAACAAGGCATACTCAGTTTAGCCCTAATGGTGTTTTGTCACAGAAACTGACACAAATAAATGTAAAGAGCCTTCAAGGCAGTTCCACTTCTCAGTGAGCGTGCCCAGCCCCTAGCAATCTTTGCACTTGAGACTAAATATTGGTTGCTAAATTACAGCTCCATGTAATTGTCAGACCATACATAAATGCTGGGCAAGTGAGGGTAGAAATATATAGATTGTTAGCATTAACTGATGTAAGAGAAAAGGAAACTTTAATTAATTCAGTTCAAAAGGATAGCAGACAAACTATTCCTTTGTTTGGTTCCATGGCAGGGAAGTAAAAGGGATTTTATTAGAACATCTACTATGGGTAATAGGGCATACTGAATTTTTTATTGATACTATATTCTGTGAACAGATGACTGAAGAAGCTACAGTGGGAACAGATGTGGCTCAACAGGAAAAGTTGGTGACTGAGCTGGCAGGATTGTTGGAAACTAAAGAAGTTTTGAGAAACAAATTATTTCATGAGGATGAAGAAAGTGAGGCTATGTCTACATCTGCTTTTTTAGTTCAGACTTACTAGTCTGAACTAAAAAAGTCCAAGGTTAGTCCAAACTAGCTTCAAACTAGTTCAGACTAACCACGGCTTTTTAGTTAGAACTAGCTGTGTGTCCTGGTTCAAACTAACTATTTAGTTCAAACTCAGATACGCAGGTAGTTTGAAATAATGGCTTAGTGTGAACTTTTTTAGTTTGAACTAGCCATTAGTCCTAGACTACATTGCGTTTAGTCCAGACTAACCAGTCAAACTTCTTAGTTCGGACTAAACTTTGGCGAGTCCAAACTGAGAAATTTTTTAATTCAGACTAGTTCAGCCTGGACCAAATTAGTCTGGACTAATTGACTGGTGTACAGATAGCCTGAGTGTCACAGGATGCACATCTGTGTGCCCTGGATTATGATCTATATGAATTTTCTGTTCACTTATGCACTGGGATTGTACCTTTTTATGCCAGTTATGCCATATAAGGTTTCTTTAAGGATGCTCATAACCTATTCTACATGATTACTATGATGACAGGTTTCCTGCAGCCTTATGCATGTGTCCAGATGTGTAACATGGCTCGGGGGTGGGGTGGGGAAGGAGACAGACAGAGCTCTCTCACAGCAGCAGTGAGCAAGCAAGCACCTGGAGGAGACAACAAAGATATGCCAGTTGAGGTGTCTTAGGAGAGGCAAATTGATCACCTCTGCCCAGAAGGGTAAGGGTAAGGGGAAATGGAAACAAAGAGAGACATTTAGAGGGATTTGGGGCTTTTTGCCTGAGAATCTCTATCTTGAAACAATTCCAAGCAAGATCTGGGCCCTGCCTGGCCTGAGGCAGAGACTGGCTGGGAAACATCTGACAGCTGAGTACCTCATCTACATCTACACTGGGGGGGCTAATTTAAGTCAACTCAAGGTCAACCCTGTTATGTAGACTGAGGAGTATGTCCATGCCAGTAGACACACCCCAGGCCTTGGCCCAGGGCCCGCCCCCTGCCCCTCTCCAGGGCCCGATCCAGCTCTGGGGCCCCAATCCAGCCACCAGGGGGCCAATTTGGCTCCTGCCACTTCTGGAAAGTGAGTGGGAGCTGGATCCAGCATCAAGTCACTTGCAACAAGTGACAAGCAGTCATGCCAGGACTGCCTGCCACGGGAAATTGGGCCAGACTGCTGGTGAAAGAAGGCCAACTGGCTCCTGGATCAGGGTTCTGGGGGCCAGATTTGGCCCTGGGTAGGGCCACATGGCAGGGGGCAGGGCCTGGGCTAGGGCCCAGGCACCAACCTTTTTTTCAGCACAGTGATGTCCTTGAGCAGAACATGGGATTCCTCCATCCTAAGTCCAGGCATTTGCACTTGTCCTTGCTGAATCTCATTAGAGACAAATTCTCCAATTTATCCAGGTTGTTCTGTGTTTTCCCCCTACCCTTCAATGTGTCTATCACTTTAGTGTCATCTGTGACCTTGCTCAAGGTGCAATCCATCCTCATCCACGTAAAAATTTTGAACAGAACCAATCCCAGGAGTGACCTCTGGGATACTTTACTTAATACTGATTCCCAACCAGACACTGAGCTCTTAATGACTTCCTCTCAAGCCTATAGATCTGGCCAGCTTTCTCTCCACCACCATCATCTGGAAATTAGATATGAACCAATTAGACAATGCTTTTAAGCATCTAATGAAGTGGGATTTTCTCCCACGAAAACTTATACAGTAAATAAATTTGTTAGCCTTTAAGCGCCACCAGACGCCTAGTTTGTTTTGGACAATAGAGTTACTATTGAGGAAACTGGCTGGTCCCAATGAGCATAACTGTGTACTCTCATGCGTCTAATCCTATTGTCATACAGGATAACAGCTATTATGTCTACAGATAAAACACCTTTTGAGGTGATAGCAGACCAAAATATGCAATTGCCACAATATTTGATCAAGCAGTGAGGCTTACTAAAGGAGGCAGTACACAGCCTTTAATGTTTGTCTGTGTGGTTTGCTTTCCAATAAATAGCTCTGCACTGAATTGATTCCTGGAGACCCCTCAGTGTTACGGGCTCCCTCTGCAGGGCTGGCAGAAATGCAGCTTGATCTCATCATTGTTCAGCAGCAGCTGCAACAACAAAGGAAATTCTCATTCACTGCATCCAGCTCCAGTCCCACTCTGCTATAGTATGGCTCAGCTCATCTAGGCTCAGCTTTGCACAGCTCAGTTCCCTGGGCCACTCCTCGGGCCCCTCTGGTTCTGCAGCTATGGCCCAGCTCAAAGGGCCAGAACTAGACTTTTTGTCACCCACAGCAACAGCCCCAAAGGTGCCCCCCTGAGCTGGGGTGGGGGAGCTGAGCTGAGAGCAGACAGGCGCAGCAGCCCTGTCCCCGGCCAGGGATCTGGGGGCCTGGCAGCCCACAGCCACAGTGGCACGGGGTCTGGCCTCCTGCAGACACTTCTGGTCCGAGCTGGATGCGGCCTAGCCACCCATGGCAGCGCGGCCTGGCCTGGCCCTATCCCTGGCCATGGGGCGGGGCCAGCTGGGCAGCCAGCCAGGCCCCGGATCCCCGGCCAGGTATGAGGCCACCGCAGTTGCAGGTGGCCAGCTGGGCCCCAGGTGCCCGGCCAGGGATCCGGGGCCTGGCCACCCATAGCCATGGTGGCCCTGTCCCCAGCCAGGGATCCAGGGGCCTGGCCGCCCGCAGCCGTGGCGGCACACGGCCTGGCTTCCTGTGGCTGCTTCTGGCCCGGCCTGGCCGCAGCCTAGCCGCCCACAGTGGCACAGCCCAGCCTGGCCCTATCCCTGGCCAGGGGGCGAGGCTGGCTGGGCAGCCAGCTGGGCCCCGTATCCCTGGCTGGGGCTGGGGCTGGGGCTGCCATGGCTGCAGGTGGCTGGCCAGGCCCTTGATTCCAGGCCCGATTGGGCTGGAGATCTGGGGTACTGGTGCTGGGACTCGGGGCACGTGCCCCAGAGTGCCCAGCACCGGCAACGCCCCAGCTGCTCAGCTCAACTTCCTGGGCTTTACTTCTCTCTTCTGAGTGGCAGTGGCTATTGCCTCTCGGGTACTGCTTTGTTCTTTTTCGAATGTGGCTCACATCATTCAGTTACAAGTGTCAACGTGCTACAGCACATATCCAGAAAGTCTTTTAGCCCTATCCTGTTAGGTCAGGCTCAGTGGCCAATGCCCCCTCCATGCCACAACCATGGCTATATATGTGAACCTGACCCTGACCCTCCTGGTTCCTTCTTTCTGCCCTCAGCAATGCTACTGAAACAGCCCATACTTGCTTGAGCAAGTGCCTGTTAGAATTATTTTTTCTCAAAGTAACAAAATGCTAGGATTCAAGCCTTATGCAACCTGCTGTAAGACATTTCCTATTAATGACCTGCACAAGAAATGCCTCCAGTGCCTTGGTAAGTCACACCTGGCCAATAATTGCTCCATATGCAAGTACTTCAAATGGAAGACATGCAAGAACAGGGAGTGAAGGGCTGTGCAGCGTTGCCCAAGAACGGGCTTTGCAGCTGGCACCTGATACACCGTGTGCACCAAAGGATTTGATGGCACAGCATGCTAACTCAGCACTGAATCAGCCCAGCACCACTCTCTAGCTAAAAATAAAAAGCCACAATCAGCATCTGGCTCAGCACCACCACAGTGCAGCTTGACATCACCTCTGGCAACCCCACCTTGAGGGACGGGGCCAGAGTGCCTCTCAGTGCTGTCAACTCCTGAAGCCTTTGCTGCAGCAAAGGCATTGCTCCAGTTACCGGCTCTGGCACCGGCACCGTGGAGAGCAGCCCGGTCAAAGGGTAAGCCAGCTCTATCTTTTAAGAAGTGGACATCCCCTTCAAGCGACCTGGCACTGGCACCAGCACCAGCACCCCCGTCACTTACCAGATCCTCCCCGGTACTGCAGAACAGTAACGACACTCAGATGAATGCCTATCACTCTTCCTCTAAATCCTCTTGCAAGCCTTCAGTACCAGAAGGGTGAGATCTATGTCCTCTTCTTTCACTTCTTCCTGTGAGGAATCTCGGCACTATGAGTCCCTGCTGACTCTAGCACCAACTCTCAGTGGAGAGAGATCGGTGGGAAAATGGCACCGGAAACACTTACTGACTCCTCTGCACCAGGAAGACTCGTTCCCCATGGCCTCAGTATGAACTCTCTCAGCACCAACTCCATCACCACTGCTTACGCCAGTACCGGCAGACCAAAGGTGACCCAGAAGCAGCTCCACTAGCACCAATGGCCCTCAGAAGGAGAATAGTAAAGGGCCCTACCTTCAAACAAACCATTACCACACCCCTTTCCACAGGAAATCCCACCCACCGAACAGCCCCCCCCCCGACATCTGGTCCCACCTGTCACTGGAAGTCCCACCCCCAGCTGGTCACCTGGCATCTGGTCCAGCCTCCTGGTTGTGACTTCTGGCTCAAGATGGCAACTTGACTGAAAGTGGGTGGCGTGAGCCTTCCCAAAACACCTCCATGCCAATAGGAGCATGTTGTGCCCCCAAGAGCTGGATTGGTTCTAGAAGGTTATATGATGGGGCAGCCAGCCCCAGAAGAGGGCTGTGTGGCCCTCTGCCAATAGGAAAAGGGTTTAGATTGCCCTGGCAAAGCAAGGTGATCTAATCAGAATGGGTGGAACCCCGTGCCCAATCTCTGGGCCTCAACAGTTGGTGGCAGGTGGCACCACCCCGGAAAGTCTGGGCCTTTAAAGCTGCATGACCTCTGGCTTGTGTACAAGACCGCATGGTTCACAGCTTGTCCAGAACATGGACGCCTTCACCACCCCCGCGAGGCCTTCAGAATTGGTTTTGAAATGACGGAGCCCGTCATTTCAAAATAAAAATACGTTGTGTGGACCTAATCTCTTTTATTTTGAAATAATCAGTGTTATTTCAAAATAAAAGAGACCTGTGGACATACTTTATATGTAAGAAATCCAAAAGGAGTAAGTCAGAGAATGGTGAGGGGACATATACGAGATACAAACCATCTTGTTAGCTGTAAACAAATGTACCTGTGGAAAAGGGGTTTGTCACTGTCTGTGTAGGTCTTTTAAATAAAAAGTTATTTTTTTCTGAGAACCAGCTGTTGTGTATTTTCAGGAAAGAAAAAAAAAAGGCTGTAGTAGAATCCTGTAACAGGGAAGGGGAGGAGCCTGTTGAAAATAAAGCTGTGAAGCTTGAGACATGTTGAGGCATATCTTGGATAGGCTCAACCCCAACCAATGAACTGCAAGGGTGACTCATTAAATCCCAGCAATTAGGGTCTCATTCACAGGTGGCTGTGTGGAGCCGGCCAAATGCTATTGGACAGTTTAAATAAAGCTTGGGAATTTGTGGGGTGTTATTGGTGAGTTTAAAAAGAAAATGTCAGGTATTTGTGGGCTTGATGGGTTTTTCTTACAGTAAGGGGTGGTGTTTGGGTGGAAGGGGCTGCTGGGCAGTTTAATATAAAATTTCAGGAATTTGTGGGGACAACTCAAAGTCCTGACAAATTTAAAATAATATTTAACAAAATTAAAGGCGCCCCTTAAATGTTTCAAGAAGCCTCTAGCATCCGTTTCTAAAAAGCACATTTGCTGTAAAGACAGTGAAATGGTTTAAAAGCAGTGTGCATTAGCAGAGTGTTTTACTCTGACTGTGACACAACCATTTTATTTTAAAAACTTTTAAGCATAAAAAACACCATGCCCCCCCCCCCAGTCACTGTACAATCTTTGCAGTCAGGAGAGGGATATAAAGTATCCTTAAAGATGACTTAATAGTCTAAAAAGAGCCTACAGGGGAAAAAATAACTGAACCGAGGCCTTTCCACATGGTAAGCAAAGGCGCTAGTTACTACTCTATATGCAGGGCTTTTTTAAATAAATTTCTGCTTTTTTGGGAGACCTCTCTTTCCTACCAGAAGCTGTCCTGAACGGTTTTGGCAAAGTGGTCCTTACTAATGAGAATACACTTTTTTATTGCAGGGTCACCCCGTTAAGCATGGAAACATCACCTTCAAGCAGTGTTTTACCAGGGCAAGGTAAAGTCCTGTTTGAACTACAGCTCGGCTTAATGCTGTTTAGGGGGGGAAAAAGAACAGGAATTAAACAGGGTTTGGTGCATTTGGAGAATCCTACTAACTAAATTATGCTTGTTCTTTAATTCAAAGATGCATCTATAAGTAAGAGGAATCATGTCCCAGTTTGTCTTTACCCTGTGGTAGAAAGGAAGTAGATGCCATTGGTTTTTAAATGATGGGGTTTCTTGGAAAGTATTTAAAATAGCTTTTTAATTCTGACTGGTTGTGTTGAACTTTGGGAATGTTTTGGATTTTTAAATTTGCTGGGATCTGGTTTGTAAAGTTTTTGATGAATTTAAATCTGCCCTGCTTTTTAATGTGAGAACATGGCAAGATTGATTTTCAAGTTAAAGTATTTTGTTATAAGCTGATTTTTAAAAGTATTTAAAACTGCTGTTTAATTCTGAATGCTTCTGTTGAACTTGGGGAACGTTTTGGGTTTTTAAACTGGCTGGAATCTGGCTTATGCTTTAGTTAAATCTGCCTTTTTTTAAAAAAAAGTATAAAGGTAAACCAAATGAGTATATAGAAAAAAATTGGTAACCCCCTTTTATAATAATATTTTCTGTTTTACAGTACTATCAAAACCTGAAAATACTTTGGGTCCATGGATTAACAAGCTCAAAAGAAAAAGGAAAGAGGAAAATCCACCACCATCAATTACTGACAGGGTATGTTCACACAGGGCTTTTCTTTCAAAACAACACTGTTGTTTCAAAATAAAAGTCCCTATGTGCAAACAACGTTTTTTTGTTTCGAAAGGAGGGAGCTCCTTGTTTCAAAACAAGAGCCCTCTTTCAAAACAGCTTAAACCCACTTTGCTTTCGAAAGGAGGGTTATTTTGAAAACACTGGTTTCGAAATAAGCCATTTGGACATATTATTTCAAAACAAAGAGTGTTTCAAAATAACAAGGACCTTCCTCCCAGGGTGCATAGCACCCTGGGGGGAAGATTCCACCCCCACCAGCACCCTGGCCAGGTACCAGCACCCTGGCCAGGGTGCTGAGTGGGTGCAGGGGATCGGAGGGTGCCCTAGCCGGCTTCCCTCCACTTCCCCTTGCTGGGAGCAGGGGGTGACGGAAGCCTCAGTCCCTTTCGCCCCCCTCCCCTTGGCAAGGGGAAGGGGGGGAAGCTGGCTGGGGCTGTGCCGAAGGCCGGGTTGCCCTCCTCCTGCTTGGGGTGGGGGGCTTCCCCTGCCTCCCGCTGCCTCTGCAGGGGGCAGGGAGGCTTCCCTTGCCCCCCCCCCACGTCTGCCCAGGGCAGGAAGGCTCCCCCTCCCCCCCACGGGTCCGGCCTCGGGCAGGTCGGAATTCCCCAGCACCCCCCCACCCACAGGTGAGGGACACCAGGGGGTCCCCCCAGCCCGAAGCCAGTCCCGCAGGGGGGGGGGGGCAGGGGAACACCCCTGCCCCATGCAGAGGCAGCGGCAGGCAGCGGGAGCCCCCCCTTGCCCCTGGCCGGATCTGCAGGGGGAAGGGGAATCCTGGGGGGCAGGGCTTCCCTGGCCCAGGGCCTCCCACCCCTTCCCCTCTCCTATTTCAAAATAGCATGTCACACTGGACATGCTATTTCGATTTCCTTCTTTTCCCTTATTTCAAAAACACTTTTTTGTTATTTTGAAATAAGGTGTTTCGAAATAAGGCTTTATTTCAAAACAGCTTGTTTCGAAACAGCTTGTTTTGAAAAAAGCACTTTGTGTGTGAACATAGCTACAGAGACATGGAGTTCTGTAAATATAATTTGTTTCTGTGGTTTTTAATTAAATATTTAGTCGGTGTGGTAAAGTTAAGGGCTTTTTAAAAATATTTTATTTGATGTTAAATTGGAATATCTGTTTTCCTTCTTAGGCACAGACAATTCTCCTGATGCCCTGCTGGTAAACCAGCTCAAAAGAA
>ML681991.1:47733799-47766836 GCA_007922195.1 Podocnemis expansa
CCCTGATGAAGCAGCAGCAAACCCCCAAAGCAGATACACCAAACACAAGGACAGTATAAAATACTCTGGTACAAAGCACCACACCTCCAGTTTCTCAGTGATCAGCATCACACCAAGCCCTGAGAGAGCTGCGAGTGAAAACACATTCATTCACAAAGCCGGAGCACTTGCTCTAGGAGTTGTGAATCAAAAACCACAGAGTGAAAGTTACACCAATAATGATTATTACAATTCATGTCCATGCCTTGATAGGCTTGACATAACTCTTCAGTTGATGGGAAAGATGATAGAGGCACAGAACTCTTTATTTGGAAAGATACTAGATAAACAGAACTCTTCATTCAGAGAGCTGGTGGGTGCTGTACTCTACAGGGCTCCAGAAGAAAGAATGACTGAAAAGTATTTAAAAAAGCTGAAGGATCTCCATAAATACGTTCAAAAATATTTCAGCTTTCCAGATGGTGTTTTTGAACTCATACAGCTAGTCATGGGGAGGAGTACTCGAGCTAATCAAAAAAGGGAGAGGTCTTTTAAGGGGTAAACAGGAGGTTGCCAAAAAGTTATGGGCCAGGGTCATTGTAAAAATTTTTAAAAAGGTGAAAGAGATGATGAGGAAAAAAGAACTAAAAGAGAGGTCCACTAGTGGTGTGTCTGAGAATGGGGAGGTGGAAACTGACCCATGGGATGGTGGTTTAGAAAATTCCCCAGAAAGCTCTTCAGGTGGGCCCCGTCTGCTCCCTTGGAGTCTGGGGTAGATTCGGATCCCCACCTTGATACATATATTGAGCGGGTGACAAGCTAGCAGTGGGAATTGCCTAGATTTAGGGGCACGGTGTACAGTGAGGAATTTTGTTTTGTTAATCTTGAGAGAATCAGTTGAGCAGGACAGGTTGTTGAAGCTGTGCACAGGGGTATACAAGTGGTTCTTGATGAGGTTAACATCAGGTTAGACCCACACGATTACGTTCCACTATGCTTGGAAGGTCAGAATTTAACCAACCCTCTGTTTTTGGTCAGAAGGCATAGGTATGAGCTCTCCCCTGAAGATTTCTTAAATCACACTTCTAAACTGTTACAGAGCAATAGAGAAGTGTATGCCGATGGGACATTACATCTTATTGTGACAGTTGTAAATAACATGGGTGGAGGTGGCTGCAGGGTTTTGAATTCCATCCTCAACAGTGAAATTCTCCATAAAAAGAGCCAGTGCTTGGTAGACCTGACTTACACTGATTCAGATCTGTGTTTCACTGGCAGCCTCTTGGCAGTCATGTCAGACCATAGGCTTACAGATGCAGAATTGTTAGATGGGGCGAGAAAGCTGCATGAAGAACTGGGGTGGTCAGATAGAAAAAAGGTGATGCTCAGGGACGTAACAGTGTTTGAACAGCATTTGAGTGTCAATATTTAGGTCGTGCTTTATACGGCAAAAGGTCAGTGTTTTTTTTTTTTTTTTAAAAACAGGAGACCCTTTGTACCCCAAGACATTTTTCATCCTGCTGTACGATGAGCATTACTATGGGGTTTTGGCTGTGAAAAGGTTGTTTGAGGCCAAAAATTATTGCGAGTTCTTCCACACAGTGTACAGTCATGACCACGCTTGCAGATGCCATTGCTACCTCTGCTTCAGTGTGACGTGCTCAAATAACACTGTTGTGGAACAGAGATGTCCGTGCTGCAGTTTGTGTTATCAGTCCAAAGAGTGTTTAGATGGCCACCTAGAAGCTGCCTCTAAAAACCAAGTCAAATGTCGGTTTAAAACTTTCTGTGATGACTATGACTCTTATGTGGACAAAGGGCATAAGTGTCAAGTCTGGCACTATAAGCAGTGTCACAATGTGATTCCCCCGTCATAGCAGGGTAGAGGACCACTTGTGTTTTATGGACAGCATCAGAAAGCCCAAAAAGTCAGAAAAGTATATTTTTTATGATTTTGACTGCATGCAGGAGTCAAGGTTGTGTGACCCTAATTACATTTCTGCTGTGTCTCTAAGCCTATGTCCACACACAAGTGCTTGTTTCGAAACAAGCCATTTCAAAACAAGCCATTTTGAAATAACGCTTTATTTTGAAACAAGTTATTTCGAAATAACAAAAAGTTATTTCAAAATAAGGAAAAAAGCAGGAATTGAACTAGCATGTCCACACTGTGGACTTGCTATTTCGCTTCAGGGCCAGGGCACCATGGGAGGTGTGGCAACATGGCTGCCTCCCTGTGTCATGTCAGCAGCCATGTTGGTAGCCAATCCCATAAAAGCTGGCCCTGACCTCACTTCCCTGTCCACTCAGGCTAGCAGCACGCTGCACGGGATGGACTTCGCCTGCTTGCCTAGATAGCATCGAGCAACACCCAGCCACTCTGACCGCCTGCAGAGTGTCCTGCTCACGTGGGGGACACTGCTTGAGGAGCCAGAGGGTGACCAGCCTCTGCCTGAGGCTTTCATTCACCTTGTCCGCAGGGCAGAGCTACTGCCCCGCCGCAATCCATGCCTTGCCAGATCTGGGCTCAGAAGACCAGCCCAGACTGGTGGGAGCATGTGTTGCTGCGCAACTGGGGGGACAACGACTGTAGGCGGAACTTTAGGATGACCAGGGCCAGCTTCACCCTCCTGGTCACTGAACTCACCCCGCATCTGCACCGTAGGGACACCCCCCATGAGGCCTGCCATTCCCGTGGACAAAAGAATGCCCATCATCCTCTGGAAGATGGCCACTCCAGAGTTCCACAGGTCCGTGGCACATCTGTTTGGTGTCGGGAGGTCAACCGCCCAGTACATCCTCGCTGAGGTCACCAGGGCCATCAACCGGGTCCTGCTGAGATGCCTGGTGAGACAAGGGGAGCTGCAGGACACCATCCCAGGTATGGCCACCCTCGGCTTCCCCAACTGTACAGGGATCCTTGACGTGACGCCTACCCCCTGCGGCCATGGCTCATGAGGCCATATGCAGGACCCCTCAATCCCTCCCAGCAGCTATTCAATCGCTGCCTGACCTGCTGCTGCCAGGTGGTGGAGCGGGCATTCGGGCTCCTCAAGGCTTGCTAGAGGTGCCTCCTCACCCACCTCCAACTTGCAGAGAGGACGCTGCCACAAGTGATCGCTGCATGTGTGGCACTCCACAACTATTGTGAGCAGCACAGTGAGTCCATTCCACCTGCTGGGAAAGCTGAGGCCCAAGTCCTCAGCAAGGACTATGTGGAATCCAGACCTGTGCCCACATGGGAACAGCCATCCCAGTGATCCCTGTCTGTGCGCAACGCCCTCCAGACCGCCTTCACAGAGAAGGAGCTCTGAGGGCCAGGCCTGCCCTGCCCCACACCGCCCTCTCCCCTGTTCACCCACAGCCAGCCCCCACCCCTCCATCTGCCCTGTCAACTACCTCCAATAAAACCACTCAAAGCCACAAAAAAGTGCCAAACTATATCTATTCATTTTACAATCAGGGGTTGGGGCAGGGAAGGCCTGGGGGGGGGGGGGGTTACAGGATGGGGCAATGTGGGGGCAGTCCAGGGGAGGAGGCAGCAACTTGGAAGAGGGAGGGGGACTTTGGGGAGGGGGCAGCAACTTGCGAGGGGAAGGGGGACTTTGGGGAGTTCGGGGAGGGGACAGCAACTTGGGAGGGGAGGGGGGTGAAAGAGTCCGAGGGGCAGAGGGGAGGTCAGGCATGGCCTGTGGGTGGGTCTGAGGTGGGTGGCCTACCCCGCCCATGCCCACGGCCACCCTCTGGCCATCATCGCCTCCGGGGAGGGCCAGGTGGTGAACACTTGGCATGTCATGGTGGGGGCATCTTGTCCACCAGCTCCTAGATGGCGGCTGACAGCTGGTCTGTGAGCCGCTCCACAGCTGAGGACAGCTGGTTGTCTGCTGCGGCAACCCGATCGACTGCGTAGAGAGCAGCCTCCTGCTGCTGTACCTGCTCCCTCTGCCAGGCCTGGGTGGAAGCCTTCATTCGCTCCCCGACCTCCTCGAGGCTCTCGGCATGAGACCAGGGGGCCCTCCTCCACCGCCGGGGTGCCCTGGGGCTCAGGCATCGGGCTGGTGGTGGTGGCTGGTGAGCAGCTGGGCAACCCACTGGAGGGAAGCAGAAAACACAGTTGGCCCCTGCCACTTGCTGGCCCTGTCTGTGTGCACCTGTCTGCAGCAAACACCTCTGCCCTGACTGTCAGCAGGTCCCAGAATCCTGTGGGACATTGCCCTGGGGTAGGGCTCCCGGCCCCCAAAGCCTCAGAAGTAGGCCAGGACAGTACCCAACGGAGGACACTGGAGGACCCTGGGCAAAAATGTTGTCTGGCTGTGGAAGTCGTCAGTGTTTAGGGGGCCTTTGGACACTTTCCTGTACAAATCAGTATGCTATGGCATTCCAGGATTCTTCAACCCCTACAGTAAAAAGCCTGACAAACTCCTGTATTTTAAACTGCCTGCCAAACAAAGAATGTGGGGATAAAAAGGAGAGCAGGACAGTAAAAAGGGGACCATGTTCTCCTTTTGTCAGACATCTGGGAACCGTACCCTGGAGGCACACATGCTAGGGGAGCCCACGAGGGTGAGCTGGACGCAGCCACGCCTTGCTCTAGGAGGTCTCCCAAGGCCACTTGCCAATGATGTGGCCTGCATGCTCCCCACCCTGCCCAGGATGCGGCTGCATCTTTAACAACCAGCCCCTGTGAACCATCCCCAGGCACACAGGGGCCTGTGAACCTGGTGCCTGGTGCCACCCATCTCTGTGGGACCCCTGGCTGGGGGGGGGGGGCGCTGCACCCATCCACCCTGTGCCCTACCTGCCCCTGTGCCCAGCCCTCGACTCCTCGCTGCCCGTGACTGCTGGACAGGCCCAGCCCTGTGTGCCCCAGTGGGAGGGGAATACTTACCCACAGGGGCTCCAGAGGTGCGGCATGATGTCCCTGGCTTGGTGTTGGACCCAGGGGCCAAGATGGTGGTGAGGCCTTGGTCCTCCACGCTTCTCAGCACCCCCAGGCCGGCGAAGAGGTCCTGTGCAGGAACGGGGCTAGGGTTTCCGGCATCCCCCTGCAACAACACAGATGAGTTATGTCATCAGAGCTGTGCAACAGCACAGTCCCCATTTTGGCATCCTTCAAGCATCTGTGCCCCCCCTGCAATTCTTACAGCACTTACCGCGTTGCGCTGGCCCTGGACCTGTGCCTGGTGTGGAGCACTACACGGACGGCAGCATGATGCGCCAGGAGAAAGCAAGCTTTCTTGACTGGTGCCAGGACAATCAAAGACCTTTGACTTACAGAAAAAGCTATTCTATTACTGCCAGCAGGATGTGAAAATTTTGAGGCAGGCTCATATGCTGTACAGAGAGGAGATCATGAAAATGACAGTAAAGTCAGATGCTGTAGAGAGAAGTCCTGGTGGAATCGTGAAGGTGAAATTGTGCATAGATCCTTTCTGGTACATATCTCTGGCATCTGTCTGCAGGGCCATGTGCAGATTTATGTTTTTAAAGGATAACACGATGGCCCTTCTCCCCCTAGACAACTATCAGAGGCAGCAAAAGAGATACTCAACCTTCTCTATTCCGTGGTTCATGTAGACAACTCACAAAGAAAAGATAGAGATACATCACGCGTTACAGGGTGGGGAACTTAAGCTAATCCCCTACTTTCTAGATGGTTATGCCATCAATGACGGGGTGCCCAAGGACTTTGAGTTTAATGGTTGTTTTTTCCACAGCTGCATCACCTGTTACTGTAAAAAAAAACCTAAACCCTATCACAGGGTTGACTTTTGGTTTTCTTTATTATAAGACACAGGTCAAGGCCAACTTTTTGAAAAGCAGAGGGTATGTAGTCAGTACTCTCTGGGGACATGAGTGGGAGGCCATGAGAGAAATGGATAGGGGGCTTGCAGATTTCTTAAACAAAAAACAATTACCTCAGCCTCTGGTCTCAAAGGACACTCTTTTGGGGGGTAGGACTAATGCCGTTCGTCTGTATTACAAACCCAAGCCCGGTGAAGAAATCCATTATTATGATTTTACCAGACTCTACCCTTTCATAAACAAAAAAACAGAATACCTCATCGGGCACCCTGATATCATTTTGGAAAGATTTGGATCTCTCTCAAATTATTTCAGCATTGCAAAAGTCAAACTGTATGTTCCCCGAGGGCTCTTTTTCCCATTGTAGCCTGTTAGAGTGAGTGGCAAGCTCATGTTCCCACTGTGTGGAACCTGTGTGGAGAGTGAGCAGCGGAAGACTTGCACCCACACTGATGAGGAGCGGGCCCTCCTGGGGACTTGGTGCACAGTGGAGCTAAACGCCACTGTAGTGAAGGGGTACACGGTGGTAAAGATCTATAAAATCTGGGATTTTAAGCAAAAATCTGACCAACTCTTCTCAGAGTACATAAAAATGCACCTCCATCAGAAACAAGAGGCTTCGGGGTATCCCTGCTGTTGCACGGATCAGGAAAAACAAGATAAGTACATTGAAGACTTTTGCCAGAAAGAAGGGGTGCGTTTATGCCCCTCCAAAATTACTTTGAAACTCACTAAGCATCAAATTGCTAAACTATTCTTAAATTCTCTCTGGGGTAAATTTGGCCAAAGAATAAACCTGCTTAAGACCAGCATTGTGAGAGACTTTGGCAAACTCTTTCAGTTCCTATTTTCCCCCAATTACGAGGTTTCATCCCATGAGTTTATCATGATGAAGCTGCGTGCATGTCTTGGAAGCACGCAAAAGACCTTTACACGGTCCCCGGCAATACTAATGTTTTCATTGCCTGTTTCGCCACCGCTTATGCCCGTTTGGAACTGTACAATCTGTTAGACAGATTGCAAGATTTGTGCCTGTACCATGACACTTACTCGGTGGTATTTGTGCAAAGGGAGAGTGATTGGAATACCCCTTTGGGGGATTATTTAGTGGACCTCACCTGCGAGATCCTGCCAGATCAGCACACCACCGAGTTTGTGTTGTCCGACCCGAAGAAGTACAGGTACAAGCTGTCAGAAGGGAAGGCCTGTCTGAAAGTGAAAGGGATTACCCTGGACGTAGTGAACTGCGAAAATATCAACTTTGACAGTTTGAAAGAACTGGTCCTGAACTATAGCACTGACCTGGGGGAAAGCAGCTCCAAAAAAATAGAGGTGCGTCCAACCCTCTATTGTGAGGAACAAAAAACAGTGGGAAATAGAGACCAAGACCCTTAAGAAAATGCAAAAAGTAGTTTACAACAAGAGGGTCCTCACAGAAGGATTTAAAATACTGCCCTACAGCTATTGAGAAATGGACATGTGGTGGAAACACCCCTTTTCTGTCATTCTCGCAGGGCCTAGCAACTGCAGGAAAAGATACTTCATAAAAAATGTAGTGGATAATGCTGAGCGAATGTTATCTGTTATGCCCAAGAATATCATGTGGTGTTACAGTTGTTGGCAGCCTGTTTGGAGAACTCCTCTGTAAATATTCCTTTCTCAATTTTGTAGAGGGGCTACCCACTGCTTTTGATGATAACTGGTTGTTTCCTACTGATAGAGTAAATATTGTTATCTTAGATGATCTGATGAACTCCACTTGTGAAAGCGATGAAATTGAAAAAGCCTTTAGCAAGTATGTACATCATAGGAACCTAAGCATTATGTATATAGTTCAGAACATGTTTTGTCAGGGAAAAAAAGAGTTGCACGATCAACCTAAATGCCAAATACAAGGTTCTGTTTAAAAACGCCAGGGATAAATTACAAATCGCCATGCTGACCCGGCAAATGTATCCAGGCAAGACACCATTCTTTCTAGAAGCTTTTGGGGATGCCACCCAAAAACCTTACAGCTACTTGGTGGTGGATTTAAATGCTTCCACGCCAGAAGCTTATAGACCGAGAACCAGTCTCTTTCCCCCAGACTGGTATGTGGTTTACACTTTAGAAAGAACAGCCAGGTATAGAAAGATGAATTGTTGGCTGATCATTTTTAACAGCGGAGACTGCCGACCGAAAACATATCCCTTCTAAAATTACTCAGCAAATCCTCCCCGCAACAAAGGAAGGCTATACTGTGTTCAGCTTCAGACGATTTAGTAGCCACCATCTCAGAAATAGCACTGAACACCTTAAAAGGAAACATATCTTTGACACAGAATCAAGTGCGTGTGTTAAAAAAGAGATGCACATTGATAAAAACTCTGCGTAATAAAAGTATCTCGTTTAAAACAAAAAAGCATCTGGTGAAGCAGTCCGGTGGGGGATGGGGGGGCGGTTATTAGACCTCTGTTAAGTTTTGCTATCCCTCTGATAAAAAGACTTTTGACTAAGCAATAATGGAGTATGTCGAAAAAATGTACCTGGTGCCTGGTCACCAGTTGGAGCAATTAAGGGCTCCTCCTCCACCAGAGGAAAATATCAGAAAGACTGCAACTCATTTGCTGGATGGTGAAATGAAGTCTATTCTTCAAAGGACTGACTTAGATGAACATGAAAAGGCTAAACTATATGCTGCTGTGCTTCAAAGGTACCTAATGTACGTGAAGCAGAGTGATTTGGATTAAGGGAAAACAAGCCCCTTTCTACCCAAACAGGAACAGAACACCCCTGCCAACTCCCCAGAAACCTTTGACTCTGTTGCTCAGGAAGTGTTGGATAGTATCCGTAAGCGTTAGAAATGAGACAGTATTACTAAATAAGCTGGGACAGGATAAAAACATATTTTTGTGGAATGATAAAGGAACTTTTGTGTACAAAGGGTCAGTGGTTCACAACTTTAACATTGCTTAGTCAGGGCTGCCACTCAGATGTATTCTGTTCCTAACAAACACGTGCCCAAAGGCTGGGATTCATTTATGAATGCCATGGCCTAGCTAAATGCGCCATCTTCCGTCATGGGTGACACAGAGAACAGACATCTTTTGGAGCACCTGGAGGCTTAAGCAGTTGACACTGGAGCAGATCGTGAACCTTTTTTCCCTCTCAAAAAATGAAAACTGGCTAAAAAACTTGAATGTCTCACTCTGTGATTTTTTTTTCATGCTCTAAACCAAACTGTTTAAATGATAATGGTTTTTCTTTTTCATGGTCTGAAACAAATTTTTTTTGCTTTGAATAAATTTTTTGTATACTTTTCAAAAACTTTTTGTCGTGTGTATTAAAAAAACAAACAAACAGCAGACACCCGTTGTCTTTAAAACCCACGCCTGGCCATTTTATTAATTAAAAGTCATAGCAAGATAAACACATCTGGGCTTGTTGAAACATAGTTTGAGCAAATCCAGGCAAGCCAGAGAACTTTCTTTGTATTTTTCTTACAAAATTCACCAACATTTGGTCATTTTACACTAAGTCAATCTGGTCAAAAGGGAAGCTCTTGCTACAGTGATGTAACAAAAACACACAGTGATAGCCACATGCATCAGAACTGGGGTCTTGTAATTGTCTGGTGTGAAACACAATGTCAGTGGCATTTTTGTTTGAAAATTTCCTAATGCTTCTGGGGAACAACACGCTATTCAGGGGGTGCCCGTATAAGTCAAAAATTCTCCACAGTTGTGCCTTACCAGGTACAAGGCTAGCCAGTGTTCACCCAGTCAGTTGTGCGGATGCCTGCTGATCACCAAACTTAGGGGACTCCATGTCAGCCTGCCAGCAGGGATCCAATCACTGGGAAACACATCTAAGAAAATTTCTTGTGTGGCAGAGTCTGCCAATAAAACACATGAGAGCTGTATGGTGTCCATGTTCACACATAGTCAAACAGGATGTTTCTCCTCTGATTTATCTCTATCATGTTGTCAAAAACCCCATACATGATCATATTGACATTGGCCATCAAGCCATTTGCAAAACGTATTCCTGCTCTCATGTTTCTTGTTTTAAGCAAGAAATAGTGATCTGCGCATTCCTGATCAGGGAAGAGGTCAAAGGCAAACAAGGCATAACCCTCAGCAAATTCAACACTGTCAACTAGCAATGCACAATCTTTCATGTATTTACTGGCCATCTGTACAAGATTCATGTACTCCCTCATGCAGAGCTGGCCTCGAAGTCCAGCTGGAGAGGCTTGGTGAGTAGCTGTTCTCCATCCACATACAAGGCAAAAACATTAATATCATCATGTTTAAAGTTAAAGGGGTTTTTAGTGTAACTCCCGCTGAAAGCGTCATTATCCATAAACCCCAGGACAATCATTTTGGGTTTACTGACCCTGCTTCCTACAAGGATGCTAAACACTTTGGCTATTTCCATGTAACCTGCTAGGGTGGGCTCAAAGTCATTTATCTGCCCCTCTCCAGTGCCTCACAGAAAGCGGAGACCTGCAAAAAGCAGCTGGAGAGCCAGGATCTAGTCTGTAAAGGGGCTCACAGTGAAGACTGTTCAGAATTCATAAAAAAAATAAACAAAAGCAATATACTATATTAAACATTAATTTTATAAACCTTCTATGAAAGCAGAAGAAATTATTAGTATACAGATCTATAATACATAGTGGCTATTTAGCAGTATCCACATGAGTCTGTTATGGTCTCAAATCACCAAGTCCAAAGGCTTGTGCTAGAAGCCAGCATCTCCCTCCTCTTTGGCAGCAGAAATCCTCTGTATGAGTCCTGGAAAACCTTTCTTCCTCTGCTGGGAGCACTGCTGTCCACACAGCTTACTCAGTCCACACTCAATTACGTACACACATATATAAAAAACCCTGTTACAAAGGAAAAATACATCTCTGACAATAACAAAATATAATTATCTCTTTCCCCTTATTACACAAAAGAACTATAGCTAAGCCCATAACCCAGAGTATAAAGTTAGAAGGCAACCACCCTTCTTTTCCCAATAGTTGCTTCTCTGTACCCCCTGCCTCCAGACTTCCCTGCTGGAGGGTTAACAAGGCTACTGACCTGAAACAAAATGCCTCAGAGTGGGGAAAAACAGCCTGCTGTCTGCTCCTGGCTCAGCTTCTCCCCTTGCACAGAGCACCAGTACTCTCCTCCATGCAACTGGCCTGGCTGCTTGATCTCAGACCCCTGACCACTGCGCTGGCAGGGAACCTTGCTGAGCATGCTCCAAACTACACAGAACATGCTGGAACTTCTGGGTCTAGGCAGCTAAATCTGCCCAGCAACAGCGACACAGCAAGAGCAACTCAGACACCAGCAAAACTCTTAAAGAAACACTCCTCCTTTAAGCCCATGGGTTACATCCACACATACACCATTATTTCAAAATAACCCATTTTGAAACAAATTATTTCGAAAAAAAAGTCCTTAATTCAAAATAAGTTAATTCAAATTAACAATTTGTTAATTTGAATTAAGGGAAAGCCTGCTTTTGAAACAGCTGTTATTTCAAAATGATTATTTTGAAATAAGGCCTGTTGTTTCAAAACAACGTGTCCGAATGGCCTTATTTCGAAACAGCCATTTTGAAACAATGGCTGTTTCGAAATCAAAGCAGGTTTAACAGTTTTGAAACAATGACTCTTGTTTCAAAACAATAGGTCCTGTTGTTTCGAAACAATGGTATGTCGTGTGGACATGAGAATTTTTATTTCAAAACAACCTCTGTTGTTTCAAAATAAGAACCCTGTGTTGACATACCCTTTCATTCCCACATGGTCTACAGAGTATCTAGCATTAGTGGTGAGCAGGGCCTCCGCATGCCTCAGACATACACCTGGGGCTACCCGCACTTTCTTCACAAGAAGAGACGCTGATAGAATGCACAGTTTACAGCCTTTGGGCTCATCACCCGTTAAGCAGAAGGCATCTTTACTGCGCATCAGTTTGATTTTCACGTTCACGCCATTCAACAAAAGTTCTTCTTGAAAACATAGGTCACAATGTAGATGGACCAACAGTTCTATTGTCTTGCTCTGAGCAGTCAGGTTTGCATGCTTCACAAACCCTAGATTCTCACTGTCCAGCTCCACATTTTCATGTTGTCCAGGGGTGTCTCTAAAAAAGAGGCTGGCGGAAAATTGTGTGGTGAGAGTATTCTCACTGTAATTGAGGACCGATTCTATAAAGGCCCTGTAGGGGTAACAGTTGTTGCTTTGACTTATGAGGCAGTCCCCCAGCATGACGTCCAGCTGGTTGAAAACAGATGCCACAGGATAATTCACCAGACCCACAGCGGCATCCTTGGTGATCACGGTTCCATCTGCTTTGACGATCTTGCAACGAAAGTACAGAAGATTATTGTTTAAATCTATATCATTAATGCCATTCCCCACTATAAAGAAGTCCAGAGGCACAGCCTCCGTAATGGCCAATAGCGGCAGTACCTCGATGTAAATGCTTTTCTCAATGCTGGTCTGCATGGGGGCTATTTGAAACAAGTCTAGTTCTGACTTGGTGCACTCTTCAGACCTGCAGTGAATGAAAGCCATACTGATTAAAATATATCTCTTTTGCCAAGTGTTGAACTCCTCCTAAGCTTTCCCTTGGTCTGTCGCTTATGACTAGTCCTGCGTGCTGCAACCTTTCTTTAAAAGGTCTGGGCAAGCCCATGTGTCATGGGCATGACACATTTCTCTTTCTCTTCCTCCTTTTAATGTACAGCAGCCCTGACCCCTCCTGTTTGGGTGGTTTTACCACCTTCTCCAAAGCAGCGTGGGAGAAATTGCCTACCATATCTCTAGCTATGTTTTGAGCAGCAGTTTTTATGTGAGGTTTAATAATCTCTAGCCCCCTCCTCAGAAGCGGTACAGCTTTTCTAAAGAGACTGTGAAATATCCAGCCCACGCCTGCTCCATACATCACAGGGGACCTGTAGTAACCGGGAAGGGTGTATCCAGCCTGGGCCTTGTTATAATTGCTGGAGATGGCAGAGTCACTGTAATTTTTTAGGCTCACCATAGCATTGTTTTTGTTTTACCTTTTGGAGACCATGCTCTCTCCAAGAATGCAGGTGCAGCTTGACGATCACCTTGCCAAAGTGAAATGTGACATATCTGTTCTGGTCTGTCTTTGTTTCATTGGTGATGGTGTCGATGTGGTGCTTACTGTCGGGACCATAATGTGGTTTATTATAGGTGATGGAGACAAACTTGTTGTTCCTTCCTTGGATGGGGAGGCAGTGTAACAGGTGTACAGAGAAGTCCCTACAAACTGGTCTTCCATGATGTCTGTGTACAGCTAGAAGGAGTTGAAACCTCCTGTGATATCTGCTGAGAAAGGGATTTTTTTTGACGTGGCTGTTGAGGTACATGCACAAAATATTAGATAACTCCCCACCAGCTGAAATCGGATAAGTAACATTGGTGTACTTAAATCTAACTTTTCTACCTCCAGGTTCACCCTGGGTGTTTCGGGATGGCAACTCATGGTGTTGTTCATGTGTCCAGCAAATTGGGCATAAAAGAGTAATAACCTCATCGTAGGACGACATTACATTTCTTATCTTCACAGGTGATTTCAAAAGGGGCATCCTCGTTCCAGCCTTGAGACTATTGTATTTGTATTGTACCTCGTGGGGTCCCTTCCAACCCTATGATTCTATGATTCTATGATTTCCATCAACTTCACCTCCCAGGCACCCTGGAGCTCCAAAGGTTTACACAGTTGTATGGTAAAGTTCGAGCTGTTTTTTTGGGGAAAAACCTGATAGATGGCATTAATGGGCAAAGTGGTGTAAAAACCACCGTCACTCATTTTTTTCACAGTCTCTTTATCTTTAGAGGAGTAATCATTTTTTTCTTTTGCGTCTAAACTTTGCAGAGCTGAGACTCTTCCATGCAGCTGTTCAGCTTATCTGGCCATCCCAACCATTTAACCAAAAACTGCTTTTTTCTCCCTCTTCCTTTCATCACTAGAACTTTTCCAATCCTGTAAACCCTGTCATGTTTGGGATTTCCTTTTTGTAATTCTTCAGAGTGAAAAGATCTAGCAACCATCTCACCCTCATAATCTTTTAAGCAACACGCAGGTATCTGACCTTTTGTTAAGGCTTCATCCACTAAGAATAACTCATTGGTAAATGTCTATTCATAACCTTTCTCAAAAGCTCCTGTGGTTTTAGATAGTCTCACGTGGTTGCCTTTTCTAAAAGGGGCAACCGTCGGTTTTACTTTTAAACTGCCTCCATATACCGTTTTCCACACCTGCAGAGAATTCAAGGCGTTAACATCAACAGGTCTGGCCCATATGGTTCTGTGAAAGCTCCAGTTGTAACTCTTTATAAAGTCAGGTAACACGTTGATGTACTGAAAGGTGTTGTGGGAGGTAAAATATCTCCACATCCTAGATTTTAAAGTTTTGTTCAACTGCTCCATGACCGCTGCTTTGACCTTGTTATTAGTCACAAAATGGTGGATGCCATGCAACTTAAACAGCACACTTACAGTTTGGTTTAAAAATTCTTTTCCACGATTGGTCTGTAATTTTTGAGGCACATGGCCTTCGCTGAAAATAGCTTTAGAGGCCTTCAACACTTCACCATCCATCTTGCCTTTGAGGCCTAAGGCCCAGGCATATTTAGACAGAGTGCCTATCACTGTTAAGATGTACTTAACACCGCTGTTGTGTCTGGAGAACCTTTGCATATCCACCAAATCTGCATGCCATTGCGCATCCACATCTGAAATGACCGCCTTGTTCCTTTTAAAATGTATCCAAGCTGGTCTGTGTAAAGTGTAAGTATCCTGGTCCAAAAAGCCTGGCTGCTACCTTACCCCTGTTCAAAGTTTCACTATGTTTTTTGGCAGCCTGCAAAAGAGTATTCATCCCTCCAAAGCTCCCGACTTCCCTGGGGTTGTAATATATATATTTTTAAAAGAGCTGTCTGCTCCAACATGGCTGCCGCTGCCCAACATCTTATACCCACACAAGTATGAAGCAGAGACATTCACACTGAGAAATTTAAATGAATTTTTATTAATCGCTCAGTTTAAAACCCCTCATTTACAATGTCCTGCAAAAATGGCCACCACCCCATGAAGGAGCATGAGCTGCTTCATTCTCTCTCTCAGATCTGTGTTTCAGACATGGACAGGAACAACTGGTGCATATTTCATTCTTCCATTTTGTTCTTTCCCTCTGAGCTCTGCATATCAGACATGGGCAGAAACAACTGATCCATGATACATTTGTTTCAGAGGGCTACTGATGTGCAGGTTCTCAAAGGCCCGTATAAAGTTGTCATCGACCTGTTGAAAGATTTTTCGGAAAGAAAAAAAAGCTGTAAGTTCACCATCCTTTTTTTTGGAGCTATGCCAACCAGATCGAATACTCTCCCCATTCCTTTACCTGAGACACATCTCCTTTGGTCTTGTCTGCTTGCAACTCCTGTGACCTTTGTTCACCTTCCTCCATGGGGACAGACAGTGGGAGGCTGTCAGGCCTACCAGGTTTCCTCATGATCTCTGGGGTTTCAGGGCCCAGAGTATCCATCGACATATCGGTCTCCTCCCTCACCACGCTGTTGGTGTTGCAGCATTTTCTCCAAGGACTGTTAAAGGTTGGAGGCAAAACCAATTCCAAAGGCCTCGCAGGGGTGGTGAAGGCATCCATTTTCTGCACAAGCTATGAACCACGCAGTCTCGCACATGAGCCAGGGGTTGTGTGGCTTTAAAGGCCCAGACCTTCCATGGTGGTGCCACCTGCTGCCAATCACTGAGCCCCAGAGATCAGGCATGGGGTTCCACCCATTCTGATTGATTTACCTCGCCCTGCCGGGGTGGTCTAAACCCTTTTCCTATTGGCAGAGGGTCACACAGCCCTCTTCTGGGGCAGGCTGCCCCGTCATGTGCCCTTCTGGGACCAATCCCACTCTTGGGGGCAAAACACGCTTCTATTAGCATGGAGGCATTCTGGGTGTGGTCATGCCACCCACTTCTGGTCAAGTTGCCATCTTGAACCAGAAGTCACAACCAGGGGGCAGGACCGGATGTCAGGTGACCAGCTGGGGCAGGATTCTGGTGACAGATGTGCAGGGGGCAGGACCAGATATTGGGGGGGCTGTTCGGTGGGTGGGGTTTCTGGTGAAAAGGGGGCATGTAACAGTTTGATTGAATGTAGGACCCTTTACTACTAAGGAGAGAGCGTCTCCTGGACACGCTGTGATTCGGCACTGTTCTCTTGCCACGAATGTCCCTGCAGATGGCTGGAGTAAACAGACAATGATGACTCTGCTTCCCATCAGCTCTTGGCGCCATTGTCAGCTTGAAACTCTGACTCTTCAGAGGCTTCAAATGATGATCCTAATCCTGACACCATCCAGTGAAGCAGATCACAGGTCCCCTCGTCATCTTTTCTGGACGAGGTAACCTATCAGAGACCACTGGCATACAGAGATGACGCCTGTACTCAACAGAAGCTTCTGAGATGTATGGCAGCCAACATAAACGTAGACCTGTGTGTCATCAAAGAGGAACGTGATCCCTTCTTTGATGTGGGGGTTGCAAGTATTTCAGTACCCCTCCATGAAGGGGTATACAACATTGCAAGGGTACAATGGCAAACCCCATCATCGATCCCTCCCATGTCCAAGGCTGCAGATCAGAAATACCATGTCCTGTCTGACAAGTTTGCCTTCCTGTTCCACTACCAAAGTCTGGGTTCCCTGGTGGTGGACACAGCTAACCAAAGGGAAAAACACAGCCAACCAGGATCCATTCCCAAAAACAAAGATGCAAAAAAGCTAGATCTCTTTGGTAGAAGTTCCACCTCAGACCTCCAACTACACATAGCCAACCACCAAGCCCTCATGGGGAGGTATATTTTCAACCTCTGGAGGGCCATGGAACTTTTTCGTGACATAGTCTCCAGAGAATACCTTAGGCACTATGTGACGATGGTCGAAGATGGTGCTCTGGCATCTAGGGATGCCTTAATGACCTCATGTGATGCATCTGACACTGCCTAATGCAACATGGCCTCCGCAGTGGCAATGATGTGGTTAGCCTGGCTACAAGGGTCTGGCCTCTAACAACAGATGCAACTATTGATCCAGGACCTCCATTTCGAGGGCCTTATACTGTTTTCAGAGTCCACGGACTCTAAACTACATGGGATGAAGAACTCTAGAGCCACCCTAAAGTCACTGGGCATGAACACATCCCTGGTAACCAGGTGCTCATTTAGGCCTCAGCAAACACAGCAATAATCTCAATAATTGCAGGAACAACCTCAACCACAAGGGTCCAACTCCAGGTTCTATCAGTACACCGAACAACAATATGGGGGTCTGGATAGGGAAAAGGCCAGGTTGGACAAGGGCCAAAAACCTCAGCCCTCCCAGACCACTCACCAGGAACAAGGTACCTCTTGCACTGCTGGACAAAAACAGTGTTTTTGACAGTCAGCCAGAGGGTAGCTGGACCACAACATAACCCCTGATCTTCAACAACCACCCGGCCCCATGTTTTTGCCACTGGGCCAGCATCACAACTGACCATTAGATACTAGACACTGTATCCAAAGGGTACTACATTCAGTTCAAATCCATATCCCAGGAAACCACCCCCTCGCCCAAACATCAGAAACCCAGAGCTAGATCTTGTACTGGAAAGAGAATGCAAAAAGTTGTTGTCCCTCAGGGTCATAGAGAAAGTCCCAAGGAGACAATGGGGAAAGGGGTTTTACTCACGGTACTTCCTGGTCCCCAAACTAAATGGTGGCCTGAGGCTCATTCTAGGCCTCAGAGTTTTAAACAAACACATAAAGAAAATAAAATTCCCCATGGTCTCCCTATCACAAATCATTTCAGCTCTATACCACAGGGGTTGGTTCACAGCCCTTGATTGAAAAGATGCTTACTTCCATATAGCGATAAGACCCCACCACAGAAGATTCCTCAGATTTGTGGTGGGGGGGGGAACATTTTCAGTTCACATCCCTCCCCTTCGGGCTCTCCCTAGCCCCCCAGGTGTTTACAAAATGCATGGTAGTGGTTCCGGCACATCTGTGACCGCAGGGTGTAAGGATCTACCCCTACCTAGATGACTGGCACATAAAGGGGAGATCAAAACACCAGGTGCAACACAGTGTCAGAATAACAAAATGGCTGTGTAGGTACCTGGGGCTATGAATAAATCAGGAAAAGTCAAAACTCTTCCCAAACTGGATGTTAGAGTTCATAGGAGCCCTCCTAGACTCCAAAAAAGGGAGGGCTTTCCTGCCCCATTCAAGATTTCAGTCCAACTGCACCATTATTTTGGAGCTGCAGCAGGCCCAGGTAACCATAGCAGACACTGCCTCCAGCTTCTAGGTCACATGGCAGCCTCCACCTACGTGATAAGGACAACCTGCCTGAGAATGAGGCTGTTTCACCTCTGGCTAGCCACAGCATTCTGCCCCCAGAGGCACTCTCTGAACAAGGCACTGATGGTCCCCTGTGATGTACTGGAGATCTGGCGGGATCCACTCTTTGCCATAGGGGACATTCCCTTTGAAGCTTCAAACTCTGCGGTGACCTTAATCACCAATGCCTCAGATAAGTGGGGAGCCCACATTTTGGAGGGACTACCCACCCAAGAGAACTGGTCCCTCAGGGACAGACTCCTCCACATAAATGTGAAGGAGTTCAGGGCCATCCACTTGGCCTGCAGGATCCTCCTCGACCAAACAGAGGGGAAAATGGTCCAGTTCCTTACAGACAACATGGCTGCCATGTTTCACACAAACCACCAATGTGGTGTTCGCTCTCCATCCCTCTGTGCAGAGGCAACCAAGCTGTGGGAACTGGCCCTGAGGCACAATTTTATCCCAGTGGCAGCTCACCTCCCAGGAGTGGACAGCAGTATAGCAGACTCACTCAGCAGAACCTTTCTGTCCCATCACAAAGGGCCTCTGCACAGGGAAAGTGCTGTCTCACATAGCCAAATGGTGGGGAGCACCCCAGGTGTACCTGTTTGTGATGCGCCAGAATCAGAAATGCCACTGTTTTTGCTCCTTCAGGGGTCAAGAGAAGGGCTCACTTATGCCTTCCTACTCCCATGGGAGGGCCCTCTATTGTATGCATTCCCACTAATTCCCCTAATATACAGCGTCCTACTAAGGTAAAGAGGGACGGAGCAGATATATTGATAGCTCTGGACTAGCCCAGAAAACACTGGTACTCGGTTCTATGGGACCTACCTATAGCCACCCTATTCTGCCTACCTCTCTGGGAGGATCTGTTAACAAAGAACTACTGCCAGCTGCAGAACCCAAACTTGGGACTGCTGCACCCAATGGCCTGGAGGTTGCATGGCTGAATGAGGATGAGAGACTGCTCAGAAAGAGTCAAAACATTATTAAGAGGTAGTAAGTGACCCTCTCCAGGGCTACCTACACTGCTAAGTGGAAATGTTTCTCCCTCTTGGCTAAGGAAAGAGTCGTTGTACTGGAGTCGGCTCTCATTCACCCTCTCCTTGGCTACCTACTGGACTTCAAGAATAGGGGCTTATCAACCTCCTCTCTAAGGGTCCATCTAGTGCTTACATGATAACGTAGAAGGGTTCCCAGTTTTCTCCCACCCTACTTCTACTAGATTCCTGAAGGGGATCGAGAGAATCTACCCACAGCTTAGAGACTGTACCCCACAGTGGGATCTTAATGTGGTGCTCCATTACCTAACAGATCCTCCCTATGACCCCTTGGACTTGTGCACCCTGTTTGTCCTAGCATGTAAGATGGCCTTCATGGTAGCAATAACTTCAGCTAGATGGGTCTTCGAACTGAGAGATCTTTCCTTGGAACCTCCCTATATGAGGTTCTTCCTTGTTAAGGTATTGCTACACCCACACTCCTCCTTCCTTCCAAAGTCTTTTCACTTGAGCCAGGACATTTGCCTTCCAGTGTTTTTTCCAGACCCTCAAGTTATGGAGAACCAGAGGAGGTGACACACTCTGGACATCAGAAGGGCACTCCTAACTTACATCGAGTGCACATGTCCATGCTGTAAGACCTCCCAGCTTTTTGTCGCAATTGTGGATGAAAAAAGGGGACAACCAGTATCATCACAGTGCATTTCCAAGTGGATTGTGGACTGTATTAAAGACTGCTACAGAAGGTAGAGTACGCCCCTTCCAGGAAAAGTGAGGGCACACTCAACAAGAGCCCAAGCTTCATCAATGGCCTTCCTTGTGTAGGTCCCAATGCAGGAGATCTGTGAAGCAGCCACGTGGTCATCGGCGGATACCTTCATGACACACTATGCTATTATCCAGCAGGCAAGAGAGGATGCTGCATTAGGCAGAGCCGTACTCAAAGTGGGTAAGCTGTAAGTCTGCCCACCATACTGAGTATGGCTAGTAGTCACCTGTAACTTAATGATGTGAGCAGCGCTTGGAGAAGAGCCTTGGGTTACTGAGGTAACTGTCCTTCGTTGAGATAGTTGCTCACATACATTCAGATCCATCCCACCATCCCTGCTAATCAGAGCTGGCAAAAAGAAGGGACTGGGAGGGTCAGGGTCATATATATAGCCACAGTCCTTGGAAGAATCTGGAGTTTGCAGGTTTGTTCATGTCCTACCAGCTCGTTTCCCTTTCTGGCCATTGGATTCAGAGCCTCAAAAGCCACAAAGACAGCATTTGTTCGATTGGGGATGGAGCCCTTCCATAAGGAGCTGAGTGAGTGAAGCAGCTAAAAGCCTGTGGTGGGAAAATTTGCTGAAATTTGCTGTAGTCTGTCAAGCTGGGCACTAGCTGAATTTTAACTTTACTTTCTTGTAGTCCCTTCTGACTTTTATGCTTTGTGACATGTACTCACTGCAAACCTCTCTCTTTTGAGTTAACATGTTTACTTTATTGTTTTCCTCTAATCTGGGACAGTTAAATTGATGTGCTTGTGCCCTTTGGGGTGGCAGTTTCTCTGCTTTTCATTTCTCTGAAAGCAATAAGGGACTTTAGCTGAACTTGGACAATCCAGGAAAGGGCTGGGCCTTACAGACAGTCTGATTCTGAGGGAAGGTCTGGGTCTGGGGGTATGCTAAGGTCACCTTGCAATAAAAGTCAGGCTAGTATGATCTGGGGCGGGACATGGGGGAAGCTGGCTGGCTGCAGCAGACACACAGAGGTAGCCAGGAGTGAATTGAATGTTGGCGACTGTGAGCAGTTCAGACTGGAGAGCAGAGACACAAAGTTGTGGAAATGGTAGCCAAGAGGTCAGATAGCTACTCATCAGTGTGGGCTATATCTGGGTGGGTCACGGAGCCCAGTGCTGGAAACCAGGCCTTGAAATGAGATGCAAGAGGACACATCTCCCACAGCAGAACTGAGGATAGGCCCAGGGAGCTCTAACTCCTTAGCTCATGCCAGGTACAAGAGTACCCACCACCTATCCAGATAGAAGTAAATATGTTGCTTTGCAGAGGATACTTTTCTACTTCCACAAGCATGTGACAAACATACTTGGGGGACAACACCACCTTGTAAGGCTTGAGCCACCCACACATCTCCCAGGAAATGGACAGGGGGAAAGATCCTTGAAAAGATCCTCCAAGAGTCCAGGGAAAATTGGACTTGCAGCCTCCAGCATACAAAACCTGGTGTGACCTGGGCCTCTTGGTGTAACCTTCTGAATGCCAAAATCAGGGCAAGCTGCAAAACCAGGGGCCAAACACCCAAACCACTGATAAGTGGTACTTAGACCAGTCTCCCAGTCAGTAACAAAACATGCTTCTGATTCCCCACTCCAGTCATCACCAAGCATAACAAAATAGAAACAGCCCCCTTTATTGCACATCAGTTGCTCTGGTCCCCACTTAACCACTACTTCTCTTAAAGAAATAGTTTCTTCTAACCCCAAAGGGCCAGCCATGTCACCCAGAACAATATAGGCTTGGATCTTACCCAAAATACCAGGCTGTCAGCCAATGTTCCCTCTAAGGTTTGGCAGCTTGTGTGCAAAATTTTCAAACTGTGTGCAAAACTTTTTCTGAATAAAATGTGTGTGCAAACTCATGCAACAGGTATTATTGAAAAATCTAGAGCAATGAAAAATTAATAAAAGTTGTTATTTCAACTTGTTTTTATTAATAAAAAACACCTAAGTTAACATTTACCTGAATTGCTATACAATCAAAACAAATTCATGGCTTTGAAATAACCCAAGACCAAAGTTATATTCAATCTGGATCCCAGCTATCACATTTCTGCCTAATACCCTCATCTCCTGTGTTCTACATGCAGAGTTACAGATCACAGGGAGGCCAGCTAGTTATCACTGACAGCATTTAAGCTGTCTTTATGGTCCCAGAGGGGTAGATTCAATTACCATTTTAAAAATCAAAAGGATTCCAGACATCTCTTTTCAGGAAAATGCTGCTACAAGACGGGCGCTAAACACAACTGAAATCAAAACAATGAGTTACTAGATTTTTTAAGCTAAGGCTATGGTACTTCTGAAAAGCCAATTTTCAGTCCTTTGCATCATTACCTGCCCCATCATTTTTGGGCTACATTTCAACCTAAGAGAAAATCTCTACCAAAATACCAATTCACTTCAATGCATTATGGTTTCTTCTGATGAACAGATTAGTGTGCATAATGAAGAGACTAATCCCATTAGTCTCCTTTGATTCCCAGTCTTCTGGCTGTTACTATGTTCAAGACAAGTACTTATCTGATATCTCCATTACATCTTTGTAAGATTTCTGTAAATTGTTCTTCAAAGCACCTGATGAAATGTGATTTTCTCCCACGAAAGCTCATGCAATAAATATATTTGTTAGCCTTTAAGCACCATAGGACTCCTTGTTTGTTTTACTATGAACAGGTTTCTGGAGGAAACATATTCCAGGTTCTTGAAAGCATGAGGTTAGCATGCTCAAACATTCTCACTGTTCAGTCACTCCACTTAAGTAACATCCACAATAGCTTTCAGGAAATAAATAACTGATTTTTAGATTTTTCACCTCCACAGCTTTATCTAGTTATGGAAGGGACATTTTGGCACCATGCACTCACTGTTTCCCGCATGAGGATTTTCAAACTTCAGGGTATGAATGGCACTTACTATATGCTATATCTCTTGATTACCTTGGTAGCTGTGCAGTTGCCTAACTTTTGCCAATTGCTACCTTTTTGAAAGCTGAAGAATTGCTTACAAAAACTGTACAGTAAGCAGGGATCAATAAATGTATCTTAGACCATACTCAATAAATACCACATCCAAAGAACCTAAGACATTGCCATTAGTAATCACAATTACAGCAATGAAGTGGAATTTTCAGATTTTTCCAGATTGCTTAGTAACAGGTGAGGACGACCCACCAGTGTGAGAATGCTCAGTATAAACAGACATTTATGGAGATGTCTGGACAAGACCCTACACCAGACTCACAGTCTATTATGGGTTCATGATGAGACGAGTGAAAATAAGCAACTAATAACATAGTGGAGAAAATCCCCACCTCCCCCTCAATGGACTAAATGCAACAAAGTGTTAATGACAGAAAAAGTATTTCATGTTTCTGTTCGCAACATTTTTGATGGCTCTATTCTGCTTTGCTTAATCAAATCAGAGGAAGAAAGCAGCAAGCTGGTACCTTTGCACAGCCTCATAATGCTTGAAGGACTAAGTCAAGATCTTACTGCCCCCCAACCACCTCCATGGGTTAAAACATAATTTGGGGAGCCCCGGAACCCTCCTACATTGGTGGGCCCCCACACCAGGGTGAGTCCCCCTCATGCTGGGGTGGCCTCCCCACACCTGCCCCCAGCTACTCCCCGCAACCCCAGCTACTCCCATCAGATCCCTTTCCCCATGTCCTTTTGGCCCCAATCCCACTCCGTAAGCTCCATGCCCCATTCCAACCAATCTAACACCTCACTCTCTTCAGCCCCCCCAAGGCCTCCCCATCCCCCCATCCCAACCCCTTCTCCCCTCCCAAGCAGCCTCCCTGCCCCCACACTTTTCCTGTCAGCTGCCTGACCACCCCCCCCACCCCAACCACCTTACCTGGCCGAAGAGCTGGGCAGGGGTCAGGAGGCCATGGGACTGGCAGGCCACACAGCCAGCAAAAAGGAGCCTGGGTTGGAGGCTGGGGCCTAGCCACTTGAACAGCGAGGCCCTGGCAGGAAGGCGCAGGGGCCTCCACAGGCTCCAGGCAGTGGAGCGGAGGGAGGAGTGGCTGTGTGAGTCCCAGCCCGCAGCCCCTCCTTTCCTCTGGCCTACGGAAGATGCTCTGGAAGTTTGTGTTCCGGCTCCCTCCCCCTTACATTAATCCCTGGCCGCTTTGCGACCATGCCACTGTTGGCCTGGCCCAGGTCTGCCACCCCCTCGCCCCCAGACAGTCCTCAGCCCAGACTAACCCTGGGCCTGCCCACCACCGGCTGATTCTAGGTCGTGCTGCTGGCCTGGTCTAACAAGACCTGAGGCCTTGTTGCCTCCTGCCCCTGGCTGTTCCCTGGCTGTGGTGCAGGCCCAGCCAAACATTGCCCAGCCCAAACCCTGACCAAACTGCCAGCCTGGATTGTCCTGTGAGCAGGGGTGGAAAAACCCTGCGCAGCAGGATTTTTCCTTGTGCACGGCTGCACAGCCGCACACCTTAGAGGGAACAGTTCTGCCAGCCAATCATTTAGTACAGGGATTGGCAACCCCCAGCACCCACGCCAAAAATGACACGGAGGTTGAGCCGGAGTGACATGCAGCACTGCTTATCCCCCTTACTGGGCCCTCTCCCCCAGACTTCAGCTGGCTGCACTTACCCACAGGGGAGAACCACTAGCAGGGTCAAGGAAGTGGCAGTGTGCAGCTCCTGGTCCCTGCTGGACCCACCCCCTGATGGGCAGAGCTAGAGAGAAGTGGGGCTGGTCTGCCATACTGAAGCAGCTGCTGCTAGGGGTGGGTGCCAGTCGACTCCAACCCTGACCCCCTGGAAGCCTCCCGCAGCTGCCGGGGGCAGGAGCAGACCCCTGGGGGTGGGTGCTGGGCAGCCCCAAACCCCAGAGGCAGCCTGCTGGTGCCAGGGGATGTTGGGCAGCCCCAACCCCAACCCTCTAGAGGTTGCCCACCACTGCTGGGGATGGGAGCCAACCCCTGGAGGCCACCTGCCTTTGCTGGGGGGGGGGGGGTTGCCAGTCCTGGCCCTGAACCAGAGGCCCAGCTCCATTCTCTTTTGGCCCTGCCCCTGCACCCACTGAGGGTGTGCTGAGCAGGGCTGGCACAGGGGTCGGCAAAGGTTGCTGACCCCTGCTTCAGTAACTACAACTAAAGGTTTAATGTAAAAAGAGAAAAGAAACAACATATGAGGGATGTAAAAGGGTCAAACTGAATCACTTTTATACAAATGATTTAGAGTCCATAGAACACAGATCCTTGAAGAATCTGTAGTTTGCAGGTTAATTCAATTCTTCTGGTATACATCCAGCACCTGGGTGGGTCTCAATCCTTTGTTCATTGCAGCAGAATAGTTTCAGAGGTGGAGGCAGCAGCAGGTGGTCTGGGAGGGTAACCTCATCAACAGTGATATTATTTATAAAGTTGAACTCTGCTCAACACTCTACCATATGCTGTGCCTAGTATTTATCCTGTGCTTGAAATTGTTCTTTTATGTGTTAGATTGTTCTACATTAAGCAGAGAGTGACTGGAGGTGTGGGGCAGGGGCAGATACTATGGAGGGACAGAGGTAATTAATTGCATTTACCTTTAAAGTACATGTTATATAATGTTGTGTATATGTCCTTTAGTGTCATAAGTAAAATAATTCTGTAACCCTGACTAATAGGCATTATAACCAGTGTCTAACAAGACTCCATATTGCCAGTTTGGAACTCATACTTAAACATGGTACTCCATTTTGTGTACTTAATGAAACCTGGTTTAGGCATATGCTGTGTATGTTCATTTAAATGTGTGAATGAAGGGTGTGTGTGTGTGTGTGTGAAGGGACTAGTCTCAATTGCCAGCCTGTCTTGATGAAGCACAATTACCATCTAAGTGGCTGAACAATGCAGACATCTCTGATTAAAGCACAGAAGGAGCCGCACTACAAAGAAAAGTGACTGGTGGCGAATGATCTCACACAAACCCTGAGGGCAACATGACACAGCAAATCCTATAGACTTACATGAGGGCCCGCAAGTATAAAAGATGGATAAGAACATGAAAACTTTGGGGTCTAATTCTGCAGCTGTCATCTTGGAGCATTGGATTCATGACTGACAGAGGCCTGGCTCCTTCCTTGTGCTTAGCCTAGCTGGCCACTAGGCTGGCTCAAGCAACACATGAAAGGACTGGTAATTATATACCAGTTTGTGCAACTTCTTGTGTGTGAAAGAGAGACTGCTTTTTGCTATCCTTACTTATTTACAATAAATGTGGCATATTGCCTTGTCCCCTGAACAAGATCCTGATAGTCTTCTTTTGGGTATTCTTGTTGCACATTATTTTAGTAGGTGCCCTTTTGGTATAACAGGAAATGGAATTGTTAGAAAAGACTAGCAGGATCTTGTTCAGGGGACAAGGCAATATACCACATTTATTTGTAAATGTGAAAATAGCAAAAAACAAACATATACATTGATATCCATGACATTTTGGAAGCTGGCATGATATAATTACCAGTCCTTTTACGTGTTGCTAGAGCCAGTCCAGTTGACAACTAAGCTTGGCACAAAGAGGGAGCCAGGTCTCTCTAGGTCATGAATCTGGTGCTCTAAGATGACAGTTGGAGAATGAGACACAACATTTTCATGTTTTTTTGTACTTGCTGAGTCTCATGTGCGTGTCTGAGGCTTGCTGTGTCTTGCTGCCTCAAAGGTCCTGTCTGATAATTATTCATCATCAGTCATTTGCAGACATGACTGTGATCTTATATTTTGTTTTTCTCTTTCTGGGGTGGATTCTTCTTCTTGCTTTTCAGAGATTACTTTGAATTGTGTTGAACCCTGGGTTCATGATGTGACTGGGATGGACCGGCGACATCCACCAATGAGATGGACACCAGTTCAATTAAACAAAAAAGCTACTTTTATAGTGACACCTTAAACACCTTTAACCCATTAACAGTGTAAAACAAGGAGATCTATGCAAAACCACTTGTAATCAACTAAAAATATGAAGCAAAACCTATATAGGACACTTATAACCAACTAACAGCATAAAGCAAAATCTGAATAAACCCTTATAGCTAAATGACGATATAAAGCTAAAAACCTATGCAAAGCACTTATAACCAAGTAACAGTGTGGAGCAAGAAAGTCTATATAAAGCACCTGTAAAACACCTCCAACCAAACAACAGGATAAAGCATGAAAATCTATGCAAAACACTTACAACCTACAAAAGTACTTACAGCTAAATAACAGTATGAAGTAATGACCTACAAGAGGGTGGCCATAATAAGTCAAGGACTTTTCTGGCCTTTTACTGCCTCAACATCGGTATAGGCACTGACCAGCCCACCTGACGCATATTTACCAATGGCTGGAAGCCATTCCTTCTTGCTAGCCAAGAAGGGTGGGCGGCAGAATGAAAAAGTCAGATGAGAGAAAAATAAACCCCCACACTCCCCCCCGTGTACACTGGGGAAGTTTGGGGCCAGCAGTTTAGAGCAGAAGTAGAGTAATGAACAATTATACAGTAAGAAGGATGCAAAATACAAATGACTAACCAAACACCTGGCAAATTAACAACACAGAACTATGCTAGACCATAAACAACTATATCATGAAAAGATTATACAGGATACAGAGAAAATAATAACAACTACACAAACTATGCAAAACTCAGGTGAAGAAGCTACAATCACTGACAATATATAAATGGCGCCAAGTAGAATGATGAAGAAAAAATAGGAGGCCTATATCGATTTATAATACCTGTCCCAGGACCACGGTAGAACCCAAAGCGAGGAGGCAGACCAGCTGCAGCATCTCAGCACTTAACTGTTCAGCCGGCAATCCGTGTACACCCCAAAAAAGAAAAAGGTCTCGTGGGTGGGTGCTCCCTGTCTCAGTCGGGGGATCAGTCCAACCGGGTCGCGATGCGCCCTTTAGCATCCGAGGGTGGGAGAACAACAAGCTAGCTGAGACAGGGGGTTTTAATAGAATTTTGCCCAGCCAGAGTAAAAATAGCCAATTAGGAGTGGGATCCTGGTCAGGACCAATGATAAAACTGGGACCCCAGACAATGACCCCTCCTTCATGGTGACGGGGTGTCGAGAAACTGTTCAGGGGGGATAGGAACTCACCCCCCTTCTTGTTGACATAAAGCTAGGGAGGAAGAAACTCACACAGGAGATTGAGGCTCATCAGGGAAGATAGATCCTTAATACTCTTCCCCTTGAGCTGGATAGCCCAGAGGTGAGACCCATCAGGGGAGATAGATACTTAACACTCCTCCCTGTGAGCTCCATAGTCCAGAGGGCTATGTTGGGGGAGGGGGTGGCCGTTATGTCTGCCACCTCCGTTGACAAATTGTTCATCCATTAAGGTGGTACTTGCATTTCATCAGGAGAGGCTGGCGTCAACTGATCCCATCACAGATCCTTCATTCCCACATCTTTTTCATACATATTTAAATGAAATTACACAGTGTTACATCTTAAAGAAATTTCATCAAGAATATAAAATGAGTCCCAAATTTGCAATATAGAGCTTTGTTAAATATTGGTTATAATGCCTATTAAACTAAGTTAAATATTTTAGTTATGATATTAAAGAACAGATACACAGTGTTGTCTAACAGATGCTTTAAAGGTAAATTCTGTTCATTTTATCTGTGTCCCTACATTGTGGCTACAGAAGACTGAGCAAACATTAGCAGACTGGGCCTGGGGAAAAAATACCTGAGATTTGAGAGTTCTGTTGGGAGATGCTGGGGAACAAAAGAATCAGGGCTCTCAATCTGGAAAGAGAGACCCCTGATCTCCCTGATGATGAAGGCCCATTCCCAGCTGAGACTCCACTACGCAGAGAACGAGGTGTGGTTCAGGTTTCTTTATTCGTCAGCTGAGCAACAAAGAGTACTGCATCAAAGGGTGACACAGAGAGATTAGCCCATGGAGCAGCAGGCCCCCTCACCCTAGAGGAGGGAGGGTGAGAGTGACCCCGATCAGCAGCACCACCACATTTTTATTCCCTACAGCATGACAATGCTATGATAATGCTTACATGATTGACAGCGTTTACAAACCCTTACATGGTTATGTTAACATTATTAAATGCATATTAATGATTATAGGATGAATACAATTATTCCCACCTCTGTTTACTGTTGTCATCATTTGCATGTAACTTCGCCCTAGAGACACTGACCTTACAATTTAGAGAGGCCTTGAAGCCAGGGATAGTGAGCAAAAGATAGGAGGTGATACTCCCTTTTCGTTCTCAGCATAGATGAGACCTTGTAGCCCACATTCCCTGCTCGGATGGCTGAGCACAAAGCGTGAGAGAGAGAAGATAACAGATTTTAATTGGCAACCTAGGCAGCTTGTTCAAGGCACTTAGATATATAGTCTTGCCCGAGAAATGACCCCACAACCATGGCTAACTACAGCCCCTATGAGGCCTATGCTATAGCATCTTTTCTATTATTCTGTCACAGAGTTAGACCCCTAATATCTAATATCAAATATTTCATAACAGAGATCATGAGTGAGGATTTACCTAGCAATAATGTCACTACTCAATGTCACTATTTATTTTCCTCTTCAGTTCAGCCCTCCTATGAATTGTGCACAGCATAAATACACCTACTGGGCAGCATGCCACAAAGTTAACCATCCTTTTACTGAAAAGTTCCAGAGGGGTAGCCATGTTAGTCAAATGCAGTAAAAACAGGAAAGAGTCCTGTGGTACTTTTAAAGAGTAACACATTTATTTATCACATGAGCAAAATCCCATCTTGGAAACCATTTTCAAGTGTCTGGCAAAGTAGGATTTCACCCACAAAAGCTCTAGCAATAAATAAATTTGTTACTCTTTAAAAGTGCCACTAATGCCCTTCTTGTTTTACAGTTGCCGTACTCCATTGTGAATTCTTGTAATGTTGTCTGTCTTGCACTGGATACTGTGGTCCCAGTAATTCTGTATTTTTTGTTTGGATTCTCACTTTCCTGTAAGAGTAGGATTACTTAGTTTTTGCTGCTAAGTCCTCTCTGCTTTTTTTCCCCAAGAGGGGGATTGGGAGTCTGGCAGGAGCTAAGGGCAGGGTGGGAGGAATACTGCAGGAGGCTTTTCTGCTTTGTTTTCAGTTCACTTTGTTGTCTTCTCTTTGGCTATTAGTGGGGAAGGAACAAGGCAGGCATCTTGGCTGTCTGCCTGGGTCTCCCAGTTTGGTGTGAACCTGCTCACAGAACCACACTGGCAGCTCCATCCAACATGCCTGCTTTTCTCATGAGTTCCCCAACTTTCCCTACCTCGGTTGCCTGCACCTGGAAGCTGGGAGAGGGTCAGAGCCTTTTTAAATTTCCTGTCCTGTGGTATAAGCAGCACAGCATGGCAAATTGCAGCTGCTGTGCTGCCATCCCTCCACTCCCCTGCTCCACAATCTCATGCTGCCAAACAAAGTGGAGGGCAAAGCATTACAGCAAAGTTCAGGGAAAGTGTGGGCTCTATTTTAAAAGCTTGAGAACTGCAGCAGTAGGTGTCTTCAGCATGTGTCAGCAGGGTGTCATCTTTTATCTGGGCACCCAGATGACATCCACATCTCCAGTACCTGGAGAACCTAAACAAGTTGACTGGAAGTCGCAGGGATGGTCTGATCTACCAACCTCCCTCCCACTTCTATTTTCTGTTCTCTCCAACTCCTGATGTTTATCAACAGAAATCTGTAGGAGATAGGGAATGATATGCTTTGTCAGAGGAGGAGAATCTTTATATGTCCTCCTCAAGTGGTCTGTGAGCTTTTAAGAGGATATTGCCAGCACCTTGATTCATTTGTAGGGAACACTGGAGGTGAATGATTGCTAGTTTTAATGCAGAAGAGTGTGAAGGAGTCATTGTATCACAACATAGTATGGGGTCTCTGTGTGGTGGGAGAGTGGTGCAGAGGCTAAACACTCTAGAACAGGATAATCCATGGTAATCTACATGATCAGATTGTATTGGTGCCTAGAAAGCTGCTGTGTAGAAACTGACTGCTTCAGTTTTAGTTATCAGCTGGCATGGCTCCAGGGAGCATATTTCCTTTCAGAAACATCACATTTCCATGTTTCCAAAATTTCCATTTCATGTGAAATTTCCCCACTTCAAAATATTTCATGTGAATTCCAGTTTCAAGTGGGGCCCAGGATAGGGATAGGGCCTGTTGGGTCATGGGGCAGGGGCATCTGTTGTGGGTGTGGCCTTTTGGGGGCAAACCCATGACAGGGGCAGGGTCTAGCACAGGTGGAGTCTGTGGGCCTGTGACCCAGGTCTTTTTGCTATCCAGCAATGCCCCTGAGACTGAGGTTAATCCTGAAATATCTAAACCCTAAGGATGTAGTTAAACTAAAATCCTATGCTACTAAGATTACTGAGGCAAACCAAAAACAGCTAATTAAATGTTCAAAAATCCAAGAGGGCCTTAGACAGTCTAGTTCTCTGACAAACTGTTTGTATTGAAAGGCAACAAAGTCAATTGGAAAATACCCTTTTATGCCACTAGATATAAAGTTTTATGCTGGTGTTAACTCTTGTAAGTTATTATATGCCAAACAATGTAAAATTTACCATGCATCTGACATTTTGTAAAATCTTTGAAACTTCTTCAAAGATGTAGATGTGCACAAACCAAATTTAAACTTTTTGTGATGCATTCAGCTGACGCCCCTTTCTGCATCAATCTTGGGTGGGGGGTGTGATGCTGTCAGGGTCTGAGGGATTGTTAATGTTTATCTTTCATATTACTATTTCATATTTGCAATAATCCATATGTGATATGCATCCACAGAAAGATGGTAATCTGATAGACATGATTATATATTTTATGTCTAGGTATCATATCTGTATCAGAAATTAGGAATCTTATTTGTTTTGTGTGTGCTCCAAGTTGTTTGAACTGATGCAATCCCAGAATGGGTGTCTACAAAATTTTGTCATCTTAATGGCCCATCGGGGGGCTCCCAGCTACAGCAGACCTAGGAGGAAACCTGTTTGACCAGTCACCCAGACTGGCCAGGTGACTCAACTCCACTTTGATTTGGAAAGGACTCGGAGAGCATGGGGGAAGCAAGAGGTGATAAAAGGCCAGGGACTCATCTCCATTTTGTCTTCATTCATCAGCCTGCAATCAACACCACCCTCTGGAACTGTTCTTTGGGACCGAACAAAGGACTGTGACCCACCCAGCTGCTGGGTGCATGCCAGATGAATGGGGATTCTTCAAAAACTTGCTTTCTAAGGGCTCTAAATCATTTGTATGTATGTGGTTCACTTTGACTCTTTAACATCTCACATATTTTGTTTCTTTACATTTATATTAAACATTTAGTTGTAGTTACTAAAGGATTGGCTGGCAGTGTGGTATTTTGTGTAAGATCCAAGTCTATATTGTTCTGGGTGACATGGCTAACCCTTGGGGCAGGAGAACCTATTTCTTTAAGAGACCCTTCTTCTTTAAGATGGCGAGAAGGTACCATAGGAGCTGATGTGCAATAGAGGAAGCTGTTTCTATTTTGTTGTGCTTGGTGAGGACCAGAGTGGGGAATCAGAAGCATGTGTTGTTACTGACTGGGAGACTGGTTTAAGTACCACTCTTTTGTGTTTTAGGGGTTTGCCCCCTGGTTTTGCAGCTTGCCCTGATTTTTGCACTCCCATTTCCCACAGTCACCCACTGCTCATTTACTCCTTCCCCAATGATCCCTATGTATGACATAGGGAGGCATATGTTTTAGCACTACATGTACCCCAATCCCAAGTTTCCTAGCACAGCTCAATTTTCTAATAGCCAGCATTTCCCTCCCATCAGGTTCCTCTGTGAATGCCATCTCCCCATGTTCCCCCAGAGACCCCAAATGAAACCCTCTCATTCCTCCTCCAGTTGCCTTTTTTTTAAACTGACATGGTAAACTTTTTACCATTTTCAGGAGGGAGCAGTGTCTGAGCAGTAAGCATTAGCAGGGGCAATGTTCAATGTATTCCTCTGTGCCTCCTGGGGTGCAGCCAAATTGCCACTATACATGGAGCCCCTGGGCCTCAATCCTGCCTGTGGTGGGGTTCCTACTACTCCC
>ML681991.1:47778789-47791788 GCA_007922195.1 Podocnemis expansa
CTCCTGTGCAGCCAGCACCATGCAATCAAGTCACTGGCCATCCAGCTCTCAGTTCCACTGCAGACAACTCCCCTGCAAAGCAGTCCAAAGCAGGGAGAAAACATCCTGCAGTCCACTCCTGCTCAGCTCCTTTCACTGAGTCCCTTAGCCAATGTCCTCTGCAGCTCTCTGTTTGCTCCTCTCCAGGCTTCTCTTCTCAGGCTTCTCCCTGGACATGCAACTCCAGCAAAAACAATAAAACTTGTGGAGCACACTCAGTGTGCTCCCTCACCCTCTTACCAGAAGGTTCTGGTTTCTGGGCTGCAAAATCTGCCCAGCAACGTAACCCAGCCATAAGGGTCCCTAAAAGAGATTGCACCTATTTAGGCACATGGGTTACACATAGACTGTGCAATGTCACTTGGATCAGGTAACTTGCTGGTACTACATAACTGCTCCTCTCAACAAATGCTTGCTTCATTGGATCTTTCTGAGGAACGTCCCTGTACCTCTGTGACATAAGAACTTCTCTGAGTTGGTGGCTTTTGTGGCTGGATTTATGAAATACTGGCCTAAAGCTCCTAAAAATGGGTGGTTTTGCTTAGACAGCATGATAGGGCAGAAATCTGGTGAAATGCTTTGGCCTTCACAAAGAAGAATCAAGACTTTTCATTGCCTGGTCCTAGAAACCTCTTCTCACTTGCCAGCTTTCTGGGCTGCAGTTCTGCTTTCCCTTAGCGTTTTGTCTGCTCTATCCATTTGTCTCCTGCTTGAAACCTCTCAGGATAGCAACATTTCCGAATTAGCAAAAGCAGCTGAATAAAGCAGATAGTGGTCAGGACTGGTCTAACAGAACTTTACTAAATTTGAAAGAGGATTGAAATAAGAGTTCAATGCACAAGCAACAGTACAGATCAGCAAAACTAAGTTATCCCAGGAGCAAGCACATTAACATTCCGGATGGACAGCAATATTTATAACTTTGGTCACACAGATGTTACATGCACATAAATGGGATTCCTATATTCACTAAAACAAACAAGGAGTCTGTGGCACTTAAAGACTAAAACATTTATTTATTTCATGACCTTTTGGGTGAAAATCCCACTTTGTCAGACACTTTGAAGATGGTCTTTCTAACAGCATCTGACATGGTTTGACTCATACAAATCAGTGAAATTTTGAGATTCTGGTATTAGACAGTCTCCAAAGTGGTGTCTGTAATCCACACAGTGTCACTCCCCATTGTCGGAGGTTTTCAAAAACAAATTGGTCAAGCCCCTGACAGAGCTAGTCCAGGTTTCCTTGGCCATGCTTCAGTTCAGGGGTCTGCACTAGACACTTCTTGGGAAGGGGTTAAAATATAATTTGGGGGACCCCCAAAGCCTCCTAAATTGCTGGGCCCACTTCCATGCTGTAGCAGGCCCACCCCTCTTCATTCCTGGTTAACCCCCTTCCCCACAGCCAGCTTGATCCTCCACCTCACTCTCCCATTACCCCCTCACAGCTGGGCTGATTCTGCCCCCCTGCACCATCCCAAGCCAGCCCAATCCTGACCACCCACTCTCCCGTCACCCCCCTAGCCAGCCCAATCTCACCCCCCCCCATGCTCACCAGCTGGCCCAATCCTGCTGCCTCTCTCCCATCTTCCCTCAGTCAGCCCAATACAGCACCCCCACAGTCCTCCAGCCAGCCTGATCCTGTCCCTCCACTCTCCTGTTACCCCCCATCAGCCCAATATGACCCCCCCAACACCCTCAGCTGCCCTGATCCTGCTCTGTCCCCAGTCATTCCCCCCAACCCCTTACCTGGCTTCTGGAGCAGTGCAGCCTGGCCAGCAGCTGCTCCTCTGGCAGGAGGAAGTTCTCACTGAGCATGCACAGAGGCTCTGTGCATGCTCAGTGAGGGTTTACTCTTAGTGGCCATTTTAAAAGCTCCCAGCTCAGAGCAGCTCTCAGCTGGCTAAAAGACTCTGTCTTCTGGCAGGTTAGGGACTGCAGTTGCTGCCTTTGTGTGGCTGGTAGTGTTCCCATCTATTTTTAGGGTCCCTGGAACACAGCATTGCGGCATATGACACTATTTTGGGCAGGCCCAAGAATGCAGCATTTTGGGGAGTTCCTCTATTTTTAGAGGCCCTGGTATTCTGACTCCCTAAAAATAGGGGGCACAGGAACAGCGTTGTGAGTATTTACACCTTACGGTAACCCTTGGTCTTGGGGTTCCTTCCAGACCTACATTTCTAGGAGTCTGTGATTAGATGCTAGAAAACCCACAAGTTCTTGCCCTTTGTGATGCATTGGCTCTGATCTGGCCCTGGTGTGGGGCCCTGGCTGACTCTGGTGACGGATTGGTTCAGAGATGTTTTCCAATCTCTGTGGAGTCAGCTGTCATTTCCAGCTCCTGGGCTTCATGCTCTGCCCTGACCTGTCCCTGAGGCCAAAGTCAGTCACAAACCCCTGTTGCTTTTTCACCTCTCAGGCTGTTAGACCTTACACCGCCTTGTCCCAGGACACAGATCCAGATTGCCAACTCATGAGGATGGCTCTTCCTCTGCCAAAATGGCACCTCTCCCTGCATCTTTGCCATTGTTTTCTCTAGCTTCCTCCCCCCACAGATTGCAATCAAGGACAGATATAGAGCCCAGCTGGGCAAGTGGACAGTCAGATATGAGATGTGACTTTTGGGAGATAAAACCATTCACAAGAAGGTCCTGAGAACTTGGCATAAAAGGAAATACCCTGCCATTCTGGGCTGGGCAATGGGGAATCCACAGGTATTTTGGCCAAGATGTTGGCTTCAAAGAGCTCTGCTAGTGCCCTTCATCCTAACCCAAAGCCTCTGCTAGCCCAGTCCTGGCTTTCTCCAACCCCACATTTCCATAAGTAGCTGTAACCCCTGACCCTCACCTCCCTGGTATCTCAGTCTCCTCCATCTCCACACACACTGGCACCTGTGTACCTCATTGGCTGATTCTGAGAACTCTTTCCATTCAGTACATGAATGTATGTGGGGCTGCTCCTGTTTCTGTGCCAGTCACAGCAGGTGACCAGGTTGGTCTACTTGGCATGTCAGTTGATCCTCAGTGCAGAAAGCCTAACACAAAGGTGAGGTTTTCATTCCCAGTCTGCAGCTATTGGGTGTCCCCAGCCCCTCTGGGTGGAGAGGCAACCCCCCTGGGAACCAAACCCCTTGGCTCAGTGAGAATCACAGCTATGAGCCCTGGTTTGCAAACAAAAGCCTGAGCTATAGGCCCAGTGTGACCTGGGCTCCCTGGGATAACCTTCTGAATGTGCCAAAATCAGAGCAAGCTGCAAAACCAGGGGCCATACCCCCAGACCACTGATGGGTGGTACTTAAACCAAGAAGCATCACTGCCCTGGGGAAGGACCCAGGGCACTGGCCCAGGACCTGCTCCCTGGCCATGCCCCCAGCCCCAATTCTGCACTAGGGTCCAACCCAGCCTTGGGCGCCTGCTGCTGCCAGACTGGCCCCGGATCCCCAGCCAGGGATAGGGCAGAGAGCAGCAGCTGCGGCTGCGGGTGGCCCGGCCTAGGACCGGGCTGAAAGTGGTCACCACGGCCACGAGTGTCCAGGCCCCAGATCTGTGGCTGTTTCCACAGAGGCAGGGTCTGTGCCAGGACTCAGGGCATGAGCCCTGCGTGCCAGGTGCTAGAGATGCCCCTAGTCAGAGCAACCCAAGGAGGATATTGGTCGGTTAAAGACAGTCTGACTTTAAAGAAGTGTCTAGGAGCTCTTTATTCAGGATCCAGAAGGCTGATTTTGAAAAGCTTTATCAGAACAGAAGTCATAAAAGTGAGACTTTCTCCCTTCTCTCTTTATAGCCAAAAATTCCTTTAAACCCATACAAATTCCTTATTAAAAGGAAACCTTTTCTGAGTGCTCTGAAAAGCATTCTCCCAGCCCTTTTAAAGACAACACTGATGCCTGGGGAATGTTTTGCAGAAGGTATGACTGAGCCCCTGTTTCCTTGTTTCTTCTCAACAGGACAAGGTACATTGAATACTGGTTACCTGCTTGAAGCTGACTCTAGCTCATCATTTCTCCAGTTCAACCACTATGGACACATATGACCACCAGGGGCTTTCCTTTTGGCCACAGCCTCCTGGGTGGTGATTAGTGGGAGGTGAAGCAGTGGCTCTATCTCGGGGGCCACCAGCAGCTGTTGGGTGGCAACGTCTGGCCCTGCAGCATTGGATTCCACACAGCAGTACCAGAATCATCACTTCCTACATTATCCCTGACCTCATTGCATCCTTCAGTCCCTCACTCAGCCCCTGGATTCAGGTTTCCTCTTCTGAGCTCCTTCCATTGTCCTGGCTCCATCTGCATTCCTATGCACCTACTCATTTAGGGCTTAATTTATGCCTCGGTTTGCTGGGGCTGACTTAAGCTGCTGTGAAAAAGCTATTTGTATGTTTGTTAGTGTCGCAGTTCACTGATTCCCAGTTGCCTATCAAGTGTGCATCTCTGAAACATGATATGAACAAACATAGCTACAAATAGCACTTGTCATGCAGTAGACTTAGCAGCTAGCCAATCTAAAACAAACAGACAACCCCCCCCCAAACCAATGAGCCAAACCAAACCAAAGAAAAACAGAACATGCAAACACATGATATTTGTTCCTATTCAGTTTAGGTCCAGTACAGAAATGAGTGCACATAATTTTTGTTACTGAATTCATGAAATCAACCAAACAAGTCTACAACACACCAAAACAAAGTTACATAAATAAAGGACAATGATCTGGACATGTCCAGGGCCATACTTATTTTTTTCCTATAGTTAACAAAGTAGTTCAGGAAATGTTGTGAGAGAGGCCACCAATCAGTGTTGGTAGCTGCACTCTAAGGACGCCAAACATTCAGTTGTGAGATCCCCTATGCTAGATTCTTTTTTAAATGTCTCTTTGCAAATCCTTTATCAAAAGCTTCTAATGTCAGGGTTATGTAAAAGCTGAGATGCCTTCCGGCATACAGCATTTCCCAATCTAATTTGGTCATGGAACATTTTTGGGCTTGGAATATACTGATGGAATACCTATATTCTGGTCTGGCGGAGAGGTAAGGGACTCATACAAAAAAATTATGGCACATATTGATCAAATTTGATTTAAGACTCGTGTTTTGGCACAACTCACATAACTGTACTATTATGAATGTGTAAAATATTAATATACCTATAATCTAAATACTATTCAAGTATCAGTATTTCTGAAACATAAAATTTCGTATTTAATGTTTTAGAAGGAAAAACATCACTAGCACTGAATTTTTTTCACAGAACACCTATTCACATTGCATGGAATACCGGTATTCCATGGAATACAGTTTGAGAAATGCTAGTGTCATGGAATCCATTATCCTTACTAGCCTGCTGTCTAACCAAGATGCCATGGGAGTAAAGACTACTGATCACCATTGTGGGGTTACTTAGAAAATGTTCATGCTTAACAAAGTCCAGTTTGGTGATTCAGATGCAGATAAGCCCTTGAAAAGATGAGAACCTCTTCTCCAAAGATCATATTGAAGAAGAAACACAATATGGTTATTCAGATGCCACAAGTGTTGAAGAATTAATGATGTTGATATGGAAAGTTTGGATATACTTGAAGCAGATTGTAAGGGCCTTTAGCTGAATGTTTCCCAGCCTGTAACGGTGCATGGGTTTTTTTCGTCCCACGTGCAGGATTTTACACTTGTCCTTATTGAACCCCATAAGATTTCTATTGGCCCACTGTTCCAATTTATCTAGGTTTCCCTGAATCCTGTCCTTGCCCTCCAATGTGTCTACTGGTCCCCCCAGCTTGGTATCATCCGCGAACTTAGTGAGAATGCAGTCTATTCCATCATCCAGATCATTGATGAAAATGTTGAACAGAACCAGCCCGAGGACCGACCCCTGGGGCACACCAGTCGTGACTGGTTGCCAGCTAGACATGGAACCATTGATTCCTACACGCTGAAACCATTGATCTAGCCAGTTCTCTATCCACCTTATAGTCCACCTATCCAATCCATACTGCCTTAATTTGCCAATGAGAATGTTGTGGGAAACTATCAAAAGCCTTGCTAAAGTCAAGGTATATCACATCAACAGTTCTTCCTGCATCCAGAAAATCAGTCATCTGATCATCAAGAAAGGCAAAAAGGAGGATCCAGGGAATTACAGACCTGTCAGCCTCACCTCAATCCCTGGAAAAATCATGGAGCAGCTTCTCAAAGAATCCATCCTGAAACACTTGGAGGAACGTAGAGTAATCAGGAACAGTCAGCATGGATTTACCAAGGGTAAATCATGCCTGACCAACCTCATCGCCTTCTATGATGAGATGACTGGATTTGTGGATGCGGGAAGAGCCGTTGATGTGATATACCTTGACTTTAGCAAGGCTTTTGATACGGTTTCCCACAGCATTCTCATTGGCAAATTAAGGAAGTATGGGTTAGATGCATGGACTGTAAGGTGGATAGAAAACTGGCTAAAACAACGGTTTCAGCGCGTAGGAATCAATGGCTCCATGTCAAGTTGGCAGGCAGTAACAAGTGGTGTGCCCCAGGGGTCGGTCCTGGGGCCAGTTCTGTTCAATGTTTTCATTAATGATCTGGATGATGGGATAGATTGCACACTTAGTAAGTTTGCAGATGATACCAAACTGGGGGGAACGGTAGACACCCTAGAGGGCAGGGACAGGATTCAGGGAGACCTAGACAAACTGGAGCAGTGGGCCAAGAGGAATCTCATGAGGTTCAACAAGGACAAGTGTAAAATCCTGCACTTGGGACGAAAAAAACCCATGTACTGCTACAGGCTGGGGAGTGATCAGCTAAATAGCAGCACTGGAGAAAAGGACCTGGGAGTCATGGTGGATGGGAAGCTGGATATGAGTCAGCAGTGTGCTCTTGCTGCCAAAAAGGCCAATGGCATACTGGGCTGCATCAGAAGAAGTGTTGCCAGCAGATCAAGGGATGTGATCATTCCCCTCTATTCTGCACTAGTGAGGCCACATCTGGAATACTGTGTCCAGTTTTGGGCTCCCCACTACAAAAAGGACATGGACAAATTAGAGAGAGTCCAGAGGAGGGCAACCAAAATGATCAAAGGGCTGGAGCACAAGCCCTATGAAGAAAGACTGAAGGAACTAGGCTTATTTAGCCTGCAGAAGAGAAGACTGAGGGGGGATTTGATAGCAACCTTCAACTACTTGAAGGGTTGCTCCAAGGAGGAGGGAGCTCGACTGTTCTCGGTAGTAACAGAGGGCAGAACGAGAAGCAATGGCTTCAAGTTACAGCTGGGGCGGTCCAGGCTGGATATTAGGAAAAACTTCCTTACTAGGCGAGTGGTGAAGCATTGGAATAAGCTGCCTAGGGAGGTGGTGGAATCTCCATCTCTGGAGGTGTTCAAGTCCCAGCTGGACAAAACCCTGAGTGGGATGATCTAATGGGAGTGGTCCTGCTTTTTTTGGCAGGGGGTTGGACTAGATGACCTCGTGGGGTCCCTTCCAACCCTATGATTCTATGATTCTATGATCATAGAAGGATATAATTTTTCGAGGGATTGAGGTGAGGCTGACAGGTCTGTAATTCCCTGGATCCTCCTTTTTCCCTATCTTGAAAATAAGCACTACATTTGCTTTTTTCCAATCCTCTGGCACCTCCCCCGTTCTCCATGAGTTTTGAAAGATAACGGCCAGTGGTACTGCTATCTCATCGGCCAATTCCCTTAGCACCCTTGGATGCAGTTCATCTGGCCTCATGGACTTGTGCACATCCAGCTTCTTTAAGCAGTCCCTAACCTGACCTTCCATCACCAAGGGCCTGTCTTCTTCTCTCCCATTTGCCACACCCATGGTAGTGGGCTGGAGCTGACCCTGCCTGCGAAAACTGAAGCAAAAAATGCATTGAGCACTTCACCTTTTTCCTCATCCTCTGTCACAAGGATGCCTGCCCCATTCAGCAAGGGGCCTACACCATCCCTGATCCTCTTCTTGTCATTAACATACTTGTAAAACCCCTTCTTGTTATCCTTTACATCCCTCGCTAGCCGCAATGCATTTGGCCTTTGGCCTTTCTGATTTTATCCCTGCAGTCCCTAGCAATATCTTTATATGCCTCCTTGGTCATCTGACCAAGCTTCCACTTCCTGTAAGCTTCCTTTTTATGTTTAAGCTCAGAGCAGAGTTCTCAGCTAAGCCATTCTGGCTGCCTCACATGTTTGTTCTTTCTCCTAATTGGAATGGCAACTTCCTGTGCCCTTAGCAGGGTTTCTTTAAAATATAACCAATTCTCTTGGACTCCTTTCCCCTTCACATTAGCTTCCCAAGGGATCCTGCCCATCAGTTCCCTGAGGGAGCCAAATTCTGCTTTTTTGAAGTCCAGGGTTTGCATTTTGCTTCTTTCCTGCCTTCCGTTAATCAGGATCCTGAACTCAACCATGTCATGGCCACTACTGTCTAGTTTGCCATTTACCTCTACGTCCCTGATCAATTCTTCCCTGTTTGTGAGCAGCAGGTCGAGAGGTGCAAGGTCGCTAGTTGGTTCCTCTAGCATTTGTACTAGAAAGTTGTCCCCAACACTCTTTAAAAGCTTCCTGGATTGCCCATGCACTGCTGTATTGGCCTCCCAGCTGATGTCAGGGTCATTGAAGTCCCCCATCAACACCAGGGCCCGTGATATAGAAGCTTCCACTAGTTGTACATAGAACACTTCATCCACCTCCTGCTTCTGGTCTGGTGGTCTATAGCAGACACCCACCACAACATCCCCTTTGTTGCTTTCCCCTCTCAATGTAACCCACAGACTTTCTTTTGGCATGCTTCCACTTCCATAATGGAGCTCTGAGCAGTCATAGAACTCTCTTACATATAGTGCTACTCCTCCCCCTCTTATTCCCTGCCTGTCCTTCCTGAACAGTTTATACCCATCCATGGCAGAGCTCCAGTCATGCAGGCTATCCCACCACGTCTGTTATTCCAATGATATCATAGTTCCTTGTCTGCGCTAGTTCTCCGGTTGGGTCCCGCTATTGGCCCCACAGAAAGCCGGGAGCAAAAGACATGGCGCAGAGCCCCGTCTTGGTGCCGATGTGGCGGGCACCATATCTCCCAGCTGAACCCCCGGCACAAGGAAGGGCAGTGGTGGAGGGAAGACAGGAGCCCCAGAGACAGGGGGAACCACAAATACCACTTCCCGGGAGGTGGTTGGTGGGACAGGGTGAGCCACCATCCCAGGAGTGGTAACAAAATGGGATGGGGCAAGGTTGGGAGAGGGGGGAACATTAAAGAAAGGAGTGGGATTGGGCGCAGGAATAGAAGTGATGGAAAGAGGAGGAGGAGTGGTTGTGGGAACAAGGGCCCCGGTAGTCAAGCCACAGGGGTGCAGCTCCCCTTGACCGGGCATGGGATTTTCTGGAAGGGAGTGAGGAATGGAATCCGTGCTGACACTGGGCGTGGGTTGGTTCCCCACTTCCTCAGCATCAGACACGGGGCAATGAACAAGTGAGGGAAAGGGCACCTGTCCCCACAAGGGCAGCACACTGGGGCCCAGCTGCTCACTGCCGGCCAGCACCTCAGGAGGCTCGGTGGCCGCTGTTGGAACATCTATGGCAGCCGGGCAGGTGATGCAACCCGGGGGCATCCCCGGGATAGGAGTAGGGACGGTGGACAAAAGTTGGGACTCAGGTTGGGTCTGGCGCAAGGGAGGGGGTGGCAAAATGTTGTCACCACCCAGATCAAGGCCCACTGGTAGAGGGTCATCCTCCCTTGGGGCTACCAAGGTCAGACCCAGGGCCTTGATCTCTGCATCGATGGAGCTCAAACCTCCCCCTGCCTCAGCCATGGGTGTGGTAGCGGAGTCCGGGGGGGGGCAGAGGTGGCTCCATCTGCAGCCTCCCCAGGAGAGGGATCAACAGAGTTCTCCTACAAGGGGGCAGTGCTGCTACTGTCCTCTACTGTACCCATCTCCTCAGCCAGAGCCTCCTGCTGGACCCCACCAGAGGGTGCAGCAAGCCACTCAACATCAGGGATGTCATCATCAGCCCCCCGCTAAAATTTCTGTGGGGCCTCCTCCCCATCTGGTACACTGGGGAGGGACAGAGCCTTCTTTGACTGGCTGTGCGTCCTCTGGGGAAGGACTCGGCCCTCTAAGATGGTGTCTGAGGGCCGGCCAGCAGGGGCAGGAATAGGCAGCAAGGATGAAGGCTCTTGGGGAAAAGGAACCGGGGGAGGGACATCAAGGGGACAGGAACCCTCCCCCTGGGGGATGCCCTCTCCCATATCTGGGGCCTCCACCACGGCCGCTGCCCGCTCCTCTCTGGGCCCCATCCCAGATGGTTCAGTGGGGGTGTCAACGGGGCCCGGCCACTCCTCTGGGCATGGTGGGGCTGTTGACCCCACGTCCCAAGAGGCAGCGGCAGCTGTGGTCCTCGATGGAGAAGAGGCAGCTTGAGTGGCCGGGTGGGCGGGGTCGCTGGCGGTGGTATGGCTGGTGCTGTGTGAGCTTCGGGGGGCCCAGTTGTGCCCTCCTCATGCTGGGCCAAGGGGCAGTCCCTCCGGACATGCCCTGTGGCCCTACAGAGGAAGCTCTGGGCCTCCCCCGAAGATTAAAAAAAATTATAACGGGCCCATTGATGGGGCACCGAGAAGGACCCCTCCAGTGCCACCCCATCATGCGCCTCTGGCAGCGGCAGTTGGATTTGCACGTGCCAGCAGAAGGACAAGACATGACGGAGGGCTGGGTCCTTACAGCCCAATGGGAGAGGGTTAATGATGGAAATCAGCTTCCCCAGGGTGGCGAGGAGGGGAAGCAGGGCAGCACTGGGGAGGAAGGGAGGAACAGAAGTGAGGACCACCCGTATGCCCAGGTCCTCCAAGGGTTCCACTGGCACGTGGACACCCCCCACTGCCAAACCCCTGACCACCGCCTCCTGTGCGGCAGCCTCCAATGCCAGGAAGAATACCATCTTCCCAAACATCTTGGAGGCTGCCAAAATGGCCAAGGGCCCCACCACCCTCACCATTGCCCTCACATAGGTCTGGACGTGGGCTGAGGCAGCCACCAGGAGGCAGCAGACACCATGCCTCCTGGTCAAGGAGGGGAAGGGGCCCCGGCCCCCTGAGGTTGAATTCGAGGAGGCGGTGCTGGCTGATGTTACAGCAGTGGGTGGAGGGGTGGCAGCTGCCTGGGTGTACGATGTTGGGGTGGGAGGACCCCCAGAACTGGTGGAGGGAACAGCAGGGGAAGAAGGGGCCGCAGCCAATGGTGGGGCTGCGGGAGCAGCAGGGCCCTTGCTCGCTTTTTTTCCCCTTACTCTTTTTACCAGCTGAGGAGGTCAGGGAGGCAGTAGTCAAGGCCCCTCCCATGCCCGCTGCCTCAGGTGCCCTACTGGGTCACCAGAGGTCGTAGGAGTGGCAGCAATAGCTAAGGGGGCAGCTGCAGGGAGAGGGTTAGGAACAGGATCTGGGAGAGTTTCAGAGGGACCAGGGGAGGTCCCCATGTTCTCCAAATGGAAAGAACAGGAGGGGATACCTGGGGGTGGGTAGACTGGGGTAAGGAACAAAAAAAAGGGGGGGGGACCAGGCAATGGGAAATGTGTGGATTATATGGGAGTCATGGGGTGGCAACCACTCCTCCCTGCTAGGCTGCAGGCAAGGGAGAAGGGTGCCAGGGAGGGAAAGACAAGGGGTTTGTATGCGCTAATTAGACTGGCTCCTCTGGCTGCACTGGGTGGGGCAGGGACCACAGGTGTATCAATGGGGTGCAGTGAACAGGGGGGTAAACCAAAAAAAAATTTAAGGGTCTATGTGGCATGGGCAGCTATGGCTGGGGGTGGATAGTGCAGGGGTGGGGCTGATGGAAGGGTAGGGCAGAAAAAACAATAGAGGCTGAAGAGTGGAGCAGGGAAACCAAAAAAACAAACTCTCAGGGCTGGGGTGGGGCAGAGAACTAAACCAAACTCTAGGGTGTAGGGTGGGGTCTGTGAGGGGTAGGGAGCACTGAGCTAGCAGGAGGGCAAGGGAAAGGGTGGGAGGCCCTCCAGCCACTGGGGGTGAGGGGGGAAAGAGGAAAAAAAGGGGGGGGACTAAACTATAGGAAGGGGAGACTGCTACTGCTGGGGGAGAGGTGGTTTTATAGTCCCTGCTGCTGAGAAAAAAAGTCCAAAGATGTTGAATTGGTGGAAGCCTGCTGCCTTCTTGGTGGTGAGAGGGGAGGCCAAGGAAGCAGCAGCTGGGGGTGGTAATGGTGGTAACTAAGTCTACAGTTTCTTGGTAGCTCACCCCCAGCTGCAAACAGCAGAGTCTCAGTTTTTGGAGGCCTCCCCTCAGTGGTGGTGGTAGTCTCTTCTCCTTGGAGAGGCAGCAGGCTTCAGCTGTAACAGCAGCAGCAGCAGGGACTAGCTGGCTGGCTGGCAGGAGAGCTGGTCTTCTCCAGGTGGTGTTGATGGTAAGTCTTCTTCTCTGGCTCTCCCCCCCCTCCCCACAGAGCAGGGGAGTGGGAGGGAGAGAGGCCAGCCAGCCACAGCAGCAGCAGGAGCAGGAACAAGGGAGGAGGAAGCAGGAACAACAGTACAGGTGGTGGTGGTAGTGGGGGGGCAGGAGCAGGTTCAGGAGCTGGTCAGGCAGAGCACCTTCCTCTTCGCCTTCCTCTGACAGGACTGCAGGCAGGGGAGTCTGCCAGGGAAGGAGTTGGTGCCAGGTGCGTCCTATTGAAGTGACCTGAGGAGTGGGTGGGCGCAAGCCCACCCACTTCTAAAACCCTTCCCCCAGCCTGAGGGGAAGCGGCACAAGGCAGGGCTTCAAAAAAGTCCGGGGGACAACGAAAGAGAAAACAGGGACGGGTGTGAAGGTTACAGGTTCAAAACAAGGGTTTCGGAAGGGGATACCGAGCAGAGAACCCCGGACAGCGCCCACTGCTCCCGAAAGGTGTCGAGGGAGCCAGCGGACGCCGCCCAGAGGAACTCTGCCCGGAGACGTGCACGGACGAGGGAGCGGAAATAGGCCCC
>ML681991.1:47821788-47838450 GCA_007922195.1 Podocnemis expansa
CCCTGAAACCCCTGGAAATGTATTGTTCTCTAGGGAAAACCCACAGTTGGTCAGTTAGTGGAACCTAACTGCACACTCCCAGTTACTGCAAAATGGAAGGGTCTAGGGTGCAGGGCCATAACTACAGCAGGGTGAATGGAACAAAGCCCCAGGTGCTGATTTTCAGAGGGTTCCAGATGAACGCACCTGGCCCCGGGGATGAATGCATCTTTCCTGCAGGCACATTCCTCTGGGAGCCAGGCTGCAAGTTGAGGAGGTTATCTTCTGCCCTGTCCCCAGCAGTCTAGTTCTCCTCATGTGCATGCTGGGAGTGGGGGAGAAGCCTCTGGCCAGCCATATGGGCACCACTGGGATGGGAAAGCCAGTGGCCGGGCAGGCGGAGACTTGGTTTGGCTGGTGGGGGAGGCACAAATCCAGCCGCAGCAGCCTGGCTGGCTGGTGGGGGATGCATCCCCCTGCTGGTTCCAGGCTGTGCTCGCTCAACGGCAGGACCAGATGTGGCTCCCTGCTGCTGGGATGGGTCAGGCCCCAGGCTGGACTGGGGCCCATGTAGGCAGGGGGTGCCCTTGGGGCTGCTTGCCTTTGGTGTGAGAAGACCTAGTTATGGACCTGCTGGGGTGCAGCAGAGTGTGGGATAAAACTGGTCCTGCTGGTTCTAGTACAGACAATATTTACCTTCACGCCAGTAGACACTAGGGAACATCTTGATTGGTAGTGTGGCACCTAAATCGCTAGCCTTACAAAAAAGATGTTGTGAACTGAAAGTTTACTGCAGTGGTTCCCAAGCAGTGTGCCACAGCAACATCCAAAGTGTACTATGAGAATCCGGGAGAGCTGGAGTTAGAGTTCCCTCCCTGCTCAGCCCAGCCACGTGGGCTGTGCAGGGCTGGGAAAAAGACAGGGGTTAAAGTAAGGGGGAAGGAAAACAGTTCCAGGCAGGGGGGCTATTTTTAGCCTGGCAGCCTTCTGGCCCCTCTAAAAATAGAGGAAGGCATCAGAATGCGGAGTTCCGGGGGGCTCTAAAAATAGCACGAGCAGCCGGAATGCAGCATTCTGGTGGCACCACTTTAACCCCTGCTCCAACTTAAGCCTGGCCAGCACAGAGATGGTGGGCCCCCAGTGTGTGAATCTCCCTCTGCAGGGCAGAGCAGTTTGTGGGGGAGAAGCAGCTCCCAGCCTGTCAGTCAGCCTACAAACAGCCAAGGTAAGGGCTTTGAGGGGGCTGTGTGGGGCAGGGGGAATGTGTGTAGCAGAGGTGGGTGGGAGTGAATGTATGGCAGAGGGTGTTTAGCTGAGGTTGTGGGCTGGCTATTTGGTTGGGAGGGTGTAGCTGGGGGCTGGAGGGCTAGTTTTGGCCCCTGCAGTAATGGGAGGGTGCATCATGAGCAGCTGGGGGAGGGGAGGATGGGACCCACTGGGGTGGGAGGGAGCAGCAGTGGGGTGAGGGTTTGCCTTGGGTGGCAGGAAGCCACTGTGGAGAAGGGGGAGGTGGGTGCTGCACCATGCGATCCTGCCCTACCCTTCCACTTCCCAGGTTCCCACTGCTCCCCCACAAAGCCACTCTTCTTCTTCCTTCCTCTCCTGCTTCCCCTGTGCTGTTCCCCACATGGCTGCCCTTGTCCTCTTTTCCACCCCTGCCCTGCTCTGCTCCCCACACTCACTCATGCCACTGCAAACGACTCCTAATTTCACCTGTCTTGCTGACCTTGCTCATACGCCATGCCCCGGCTGGATGAGATTTTAGTCAAGCTGGAAGGGCTTGCTAAAAGGGTACTAATGCCAAGCTCAGGAGGTGCAGGGTTAATCCTTCAGGGCTGTGATATGGAGGTGATACATGTCAAGGGAAGTGAGAATGTAGTAGCAGATGCCTTATCAAGATGGTGGGGGTCAGAACTTCCCCAGGTCACCAGCGGAGGTGACCCCGCTCAGTTCAGTCTCCAAGGGGGGAGAGGTGTGATGAAGTAAGAAAACCTCTTGGGTTACTGTGGTTCTTCTTTTCTGTTCCTGTTCTTTGGTGATGGTATTCTGGTGATGGGACATAGGGGTGTGATAACTATAGGTACCACTAGGGGGGAAGAGGCTTTAGTGCAACCTTACCTGGACCCCGTGGGGGTGACAGGTTGTGGCCAGTTTAGACCAGGGGCAGGGCAGCTGGATAGGGAGGAGAACAAAGGAGAGAGAGGGGAGGAGGAAGATGGAGGTCGGAGGGGCAGGACCTCTGGGGCTTGTCCTGGGGGTTTACTATCTGCCCTCCTGGTTGATCTGAGAGCCAACTGTCGTAGGTGCTGTAAAAAGTGGATTGTTAATAAACCCTCTGACTGCTACACTGGGTGAGTGTCACTGCTGATTGGGACGGCTGGGACCCTCGTGGAGGGAAGAACCCCCCCTCCCCCAAGGGAGACCAGACAGAGCAAGGATCGGACTCTCTGGGCCTGGATTTGGGAAGCTGGCTACAGGTAGCGTGGAGACCCTGGTGAATGGGAGAAGGCTCCACAGTAGCAGAGTCCTGGAGGCTGTGAACAGAGGGGATCCAAGAGGCTTCCTCTACTACTGCACATAGCAGCATTTCTGAACCACTGTGCCATGGTTCATAAATATTCATGGTATTTTGAGCTAATTTAAGTATTTATGAGTTTTTAATGATAGTGTGCCTCAAAAAATGTGAAGGTATCAAGGTGTGCCACAGCAGAGAAAAGGTTGGAAACCACTGGTCTGCATTGATTGTTGAAGGGTCCCAATCCCTGTAGGATGGAAGTTCCTGGGTTGGTATCTGTAGTACTCATTTGAGGGACTGTCCCTTGAGTGACCAGAGGGCACACACTCAGTGCTTGAGACCTATTTTGAGCAGGAGACTGGTGTGGACTGACTCAGGAGTTAATGATCATGTAGCTAACTAAGGTGAATCAGGGTTCAGAAGTGGAGATTGGGGAAGTCACAGTGGTACAGCAGACTAGAACCTGGGAAGGGAATGTCACAGATGGATTCTAAATATCCCACAGGACAACCAAGTTACCCAGGAGAGATGATCACCCCAAAATTGCACAGCATAGAAGTAGGGCTGGATGAAACGCACCCATGGGCCTTGGACTCAAATTTGGTGGGACCCCTGGCCCCCACACTTCCATCTCCATTCCACAGCTACCCCAAAGAATTGGGGTGTGTACCTTCGGAGGGGGGCCTGAGGCCTGGATGATGGGCTACAAATGCAGGCTAGGCTTTACTGCCCAGCCCCAACTCCCCACACTTATACATCAGCAGGTGCCTTCATCACCTGTACCAGCATGGGCGCAGCTTGGGTTGGAAGCCCCCCTCCTCCAATTTTTTAACCTCTGTGTTATGAGGTGTTGACCCTCACCAGGTATCCCTTGTCTCAGTGGAATACCAAAGGATGAGAGGTAGAAGGTCATGCCCTTAGATACTAGCTCGGCGGGGGGGGGGGGGGGGGGGGGGACGGGCAGGACACACCTTAGAGGAGCCATCCCCACTGACATACATTTACCAACCTGCAGCTTCCTCCCTCTCTGAGCCCACAGCTGGGGTGGGAGGTGGAGGTGCTGCATTGATATGCTGCTGGGGTTGTCACCAGAGCAGCTGACTCCTGCTTGGACGAGTACCCTACCTGCACAAAGTCCTCCCTCCACCAGGCTAGTGCAGGGGGCATGAATCTCCTCAGAATACCACTATGCCTTGGGCTGGGAAGCAGGAGCTCACAGTCAGACAGAGGCTTTGCTAGCTGAGGGAACCAGTTCAGACAGGGCATCCTCACACCCTGGCCTGAGCAGGGTGCGGGGGAACCAACTCATAACAAAATACAAGGGGCAGGGGACCCTGGAGGGCTCACCACTCCTGTCCTCTGTGTGTTGTGAAGGGCTGGTCCAGCATCTCCTGCAAGCAAAGTTCCAAACTGGCTCGCTATCCACACATTATCAGTGGGAACAGAGGTTGCTGGTGCTAAGCTCCCCTCTGTCCACAGGTTCTGCTATGGCACCTCTTAGACGGGAAGCCGGGGCTGAAGTTCATAAAGCCAGGCCTATATGCCTTAATCTGACCCTGCAAAAGAGGCTTAATGTCCCTCTGTATCAATCATGTCCTTTCCACCCAGCCACAGTATTTTCTCACCTTTAAATAAGTTCTTTGAAGCAAGCAGCCAGCCAGAGCCTTGACCTGTCTACATTAACTGACCCAGCCACACTCACCTGCATTTCATTGTGAAGTTCTACAGTTGAAAGGTAAGCTCTGCTCCAGGGTCCAAAGGCGCCATCATAGGGTCAGCTGAATACACTGTGCAAATCTCTAGGTAATATATTCCTTGCTATAGGCAGGAGTCCTGAGTCTCAACCCCCCACTGCTCTAACCACTAGACACCACTATACTCACACAACTGGGGACAGGCTCTCACCTGCTACTGCTATATCCCCTTGAATTCAGGAGAAATCCCAGCTGAGCCTTCAGGATCCCTCAGCACCTGACCCAGCACAGTCATTAGCTCACCTTGTCTGGAGCCGGGATTCCTGTCAGAAAGATGGATGCAGGTCTCTGCTGAAAGGAAGACCACTGAACATCCTCCAGATCTAGTGGCTGTTATATAGACCCAAGTTAGGCAGCAAGCCAAGGAGATAATACTCAGGGGGCGGGGACAGCTGATCAAGAGACAAGATGTTTCTAAGAACTTAGCAAGAAGGAAGTAGCTTGCCTGGTGGACTGGGAAGTGGAGAATCAATGGGTGCATAGGCCAAAATGTGGAGTTTAAATAATTTTGCCAGTGTCCCTCAATCCCAGCAGGGCAGGGAGGGATTCCCAGAGAAGAAGCAAAGTTGGAAACCACAGGGACCAGGGTGAATGAGGGTGTGAGTCAGGGGGAAATATGAAGTGGTCCCTGTGGAGAGTTATGGTGTGGGGAGCTCCAGGCATGAGAATTTGGAGCAGGTTTGGTCCCAACCACAGGCTGCAATGACTGTTGTGCCCTTTCTGTCCTGTGTAGATGCTATGATGTGTCCACAATTTGGATGTAGAAGTATTCATACTGATTGAGGTATGTGTGCTGTTTGCATACTTCTGAGTGTGTGGGGGGTGCAGCACTCCAGTGCCCTCTAAACCAGAACCACCACAGAATGGAATATAGGGACTTTTCCCTCTAGAGCAGCTGTTGAACCTGGCCCACTTCTGCACAGCACTTAAAAGGGCCAGCGTGTGTGTATGCAGGAAAACATGCTACAAGGGAAATTAAGTTTTCTCTGAAATTGACCGGTGTCGGGTGTAGGAGTTTGCTCTGGTCTTGATTGAATTTCATTTTGCTGAGTTCAAACTCTTTATAACCAAATAAGATACAGTCAGATGAGGTTTTTTTCCCTTTACAGATGTACTGTAGCTAGAAGGAAAGAGAACCAGTATTGTTGTTTCGCTAAAAGCCTCCATTAACACCTGACATTTCAAATGCTTCAACTATTTTTCCTTCTTTCTCTTGGTCTTTAAGAAGAAGTTGTGGGGAATGTGTCATGCTAGACCTAAAAAAGGTCAAGCCATCTTGTAAAATATATGACCCAAACCTATCCTTTAAAAGACATATTTCAGTAAATCGCAATAGTAGTGTTACAAGTAGATTAGGGCTTTGATATACATGTGTATTGTTAGTAATTACTTGATGATATTTACATCTATCTTGTTAGAAGTTAACAAGGTAAATGAAGAGCTTCCTCATCTGTTCCTAGTGCTCTGTTAGACGAGGTTAAAAGGAAACATTAACATCTAGATCAAAGGCAGCCTGTTTTCCACCCACCAGCTGCTGCTGCCACAAGCCACCTCTGGACCTGGGAAAGGAAGGAAAAATGGCAGCTTGTGCTGGGGCCAGAAGTCTGCTGCCCCTCCATTCCTCTCACAGCTGCTGGAACTCAGAGAAAGACAGAATGGTGGCAGTGCTCCAGCCCTGGTGCGAGATGCTGCTGCCACAGCCACTTTCTCTTTCACTCTCAGATCCAGCAGTGAGAGTAAGGAAATGTGACTCTCTGAATGTGCCAAAATCAGGGCAATCTCCTAAAACCAGGGGCCAAACCTCTAAACCACCGATAGGTGGCATTTAAACCAGTCTACTAGTCATGTACTAAACATACTTCTGACTCCTGTCTCTGGTCATCAGCAAGCATAACAAAATAAAAACAGCTCCCTTTATTATACATCAGGTCCTACAGTCCCCACCTGGCTGCTGGGTCTCTTAAAGAAATAGGTTCTCCTGACCCCAAAGTGTCAGACATATCATCCAGAACAATATAGACTTATCCAAAACACCACACTGCCAGCCAATCCTTATCCAAAACACCACACTGCCAGACAATCCTTTAGTAACTACAAATAAAAGGTTAATATAAAAAGAAGAGGAACAAAATGTGAGAGATGTTAAAGGGTCAAAGTGAATCACATACATACAAATGATTTAGAGTCCATAGAGAGCAAATCCATGAAGAATCTGTAGTTTGCAGATTAGTCCAATTCCTCTGGTATGCACCCAGTACTTGGGTGGGTCTGACTCATTTGTTCAGTCCCAGGAAAATAGTCCCAGAGGAAGGTACTGGTTGCAGGCAGACTGAAGACTGAATACTAAATACTAAAGATAAAATGGAGATGGGGCTATTGCCTTTATCCTCTTTTGTTGTACCATGCTCTCAAAGTCCTTGCCAAATCAAAATAGAGTTGAGTCACATGGTCAGTCTGGGTGAGTGGCCGAACAGATTTCTTTCTAGGCCCACTTCAGCTTGGAGTCCCCTTAATCACTGGGCCATTAGGATCACAATAGTTTTGCAGACACCCAGTCTGGGATTGCTTGGAATCAAATAACTTGGAATACAAAAAAAACAAATACATTCCCAATATATTTTACAGATATGCTACCTACGTATAAACCATAGAATCATTCCTAGCAGATTGCAACTTTTCAACTGATACCAAACATGCTGTGTCACATATAGATTGTTGCAAATATGAAATATTAATATGAAAGACAGCCATACACAGTCCTTTAGACCCAGACTGGCCCTCCAAAATATATTACGCTTCCATGGTGCCCTCTGTGTCAAAAAGTTTGCCCATCCCTGATCTAGATAGACTTTTGATGTATCTATTTAATGGTGTCTATTAACTTTGCTAATGCACCTAATTACCCATGGTGTATTCTTCATGTAAGAATGCACCCATGAAGCCTCTTGAAAGCCCACAAGAGGGAATTACCTGCAAATGCCCACCTTGCTATAGCTATAAAACAAAGTTTGAAGCATAATTCTTTTACCTCACCCTTTTTCAAGTTCCTTAAGGAAAGTTTGCGCTCCTGGATTGAGAACCCTGCCAGCACCAGCCTGGAATCATACTGTTAATTCTGATCAAGCATCAGAAAAAACACGACACATGAACTATTTAGTCCACTTTCTTTTGAACTGGATTTTTAATAACTGAGCTGTGAACAGAGGTCTTAAACCCATCCAAGTACTGGATGTATGCCTAAGAAGGTACAATATAAATCTGCAAACTTCAAACTCTACTGAAAACCTGACGTATGTCAACAAGGAGTCCTGTGGCACTTTTAAAGACTAACAAGTTTATTTATCACATGGGCTTTCCTGAGGAGAGAGTCCCATTCTGTCAAACACTTTGAAGAATTCTGATGACGTGGGATTTTCTCTCATGAAATCTGATGCAATAAACAAATTTGTTAGTCTTTAAAAATGCCATAGAACTCCTTGTTTGTTTTACTGAATTAGACTAATATGGCTACCTTTTAGAACTGATGTATATGTACTTTCAAATCATTGTATGCATGTGATTATTTTAATCCTTTAACAGTACTCTCATAGTTGTTTCTTTCCTTGTATAATAAATCTTTAGTTTTAATTTTGAAAGGATTGGTTGGCAGTGCTGTATTTGGGTAAGATGGAAATCAATATTGTTCTGTGTAATGTGGCTGGCTGTTTGGAGTCAGAAGAAATCTTTTTGGGTAAAGAGCATAAAGTTTTAACCAACTTCTCTTTTTACTAGACACAGTGGCTATTTGGGAAGCAGTGGCTATAATTCAGTAAAGGATACTGTTTACATTCGTTGTGACTTCTTGATGTTCAGTCTGGAGAATCAGCAGCAGTTTGTGCCTGGCTGGGGAAGATTATCTTCATGTAACTTACCAGTACTGGGAGAATTTGCTCTTCTGTTACATGTTGCCCTGATATTTGCATTTTCATATGGTTATTCCTGGATCACAGCATGGATGAGAGTCAGCTTCACACTACTCATCAGAACCTGGCTTAGGCTGGGGAAGCTAATCTTCCCAACATGGAATCCTGGCCTCCAGCCACAAGTCACATTGTGCATATGCTAAGAAGAATAAAATATTGATATTTTTCCCAGGGGATTTCCCATGGGATTTGTTAGACAGAGGGCTCTAGATACCAAACCACCAACCTGTGTTTAAATCTCTTCAATGTTGGAGAGTGACAGGGTTTTGTCAGCAACTATTCATATAAACTAGCTAAAGGAAGACAATAGACATCCCTGTGAATGGTAGGAGTTCTGGGGTTAAACGTGTGTCCAAACTAGGATGGACTCTGCAGTACATATACCCATAAGTCTATGCGATTGGGGACTCCCTGTCGAGAAGGACAGACAAGCCTATAACCAGAGCGGATCCCAAGAACAGAAGTGTATGCTGCTTGCTGGGTGCTAAGATACAGGATGTTGATCTGAGGCTGAAGAGGAAAGACGGAAAGAACCCTCCAATTGTCATTTATGTGGGTAGAAATGATATAGCTAGATTCTCACTGGAAGATATCAAAGGATTCTATGCCAGGCTGGGGAGGACTCTCAAGGCAATAGAGGCTCAGGTGATCTTCAGTAGGATTCTGCCTTTGCCTAGAGTAGGGCAACAAAAGTGCAAGAAGATTCTGCTGATAAACAGATGGCTCAGGGAGTGGTACTATAAGGAGGACTTTGGCACGTATAGTCACTGGGAGGCATTCATGGACAGAAGACTGTTCTCCTGGGATGGACTGGGAAGGGATGAAAATAGACTTCTACGAGGGAGGTTAGCACAACTGATCAAGAAAGCTTTAAACTAGGGAATTGGAGGAGACAGTTGGGAGGTGCCCCCTCAATCTCCATGCCTGATATCAGCATTGAGAGTGAGGTAAATGAAATATAAAAGGACAGAGAGGTGGGGAGCAGAATGGAGTTTGGAAGGAGGGATAGTGTAAATACCTGTTTAATGGGAGACATTAGCAATAGAAAAATGTTGACAAATTGGGTAAGGAATGTGAGAGAAGCCAAGCAGCAAAAACTAATATCGTTTTATACTAATGTGAGAAGCCTGGGTAACAAAATGGAGGAACTGTAGCTACTGGTAGAGGAAGTGAAACCAGATACAGGTAGTCCTCACTTAGTGACCGGGTTCCGTTCCTGAAACCCGGTTGATAAACGAATTGGTCACTAAACGAGGAGAAGCCCTTCCTGGTATTTCAGGCATAATGTACTTTACTGGTAGTGGGTTTTTCAACCATCTGTAGATAGTTTTAATGTCACCTTTTTCATCATTTATAACATTTTTAATATATATTTTAAATGTTTTAAGCTCTAATGTACTGAACTTAGTTTGCATAGTGTACTGTAAATACAGGTAATCTTTAATATTCTGAATAGTACTGTAAAGAAAAGGCCTAAAATAAACTCCATCATGATAACTCTTTTATTGGCATAACTCCTTACATACTGTATTACAGAACATAAAAATGCAATCAGCAAAAATTATAAAAATGATGTACCAAAGAAATATGAAAATAAACATTCAGATTACATTGACATTTTTACTCATCAAATCCTTCAAAGTGTGGTTCAGCAGCAGGGGGGTCATCAATGTCATCGTCGGAGAGATCAGCAGGGTTATCAGGAGCTGTAGAAGGCCCTGGTAAGGGAGATGATGACAAGGCAATGGAAGGACTTGTAAGGGTAGGGATCCTGGATGGAACTTTAGAGAAGTATCTCGTTAGTGTGGTCTGCGTTTTAATTTTCTTTTTTTCTTCATAAATTTCACAATAGCATCGTAAAATTTCATTCATTTGTCGTTCCACTTTCGTGAACCATTCAACATTCGGGTCCATACTCTCTAGTTCTAACATTGCTGCATTCACTTTGGAGAAGACATCAGCTAACCCCTTTACAGTGAACTTCTTTTGTACTTCTTCCACTCTTTCCTCTTCTTCTTCTTCCTCCTCTTTCAAGTGCTGCTGCGCTTCCAACTCTATTAAATCTTTGTTAGTTAGCTCTTCCTCGACGTATTCCACTAATTCTTCAATATCTTCCACTTCAACATCTAAATTAAGCACATTAGCAAGTTCCACAATTTTTTTTATTTATGACATCAATATGTTCGTCTTTCTCAAACCCTTCGAAATTATTTACAAAATGTTTCAGGCATTTTTTCCATATGCCTTGCATGCACTTTTCTGTCACTCCCGCCCAAGCTGATTCAATGTTCTTTACACAGTGCAAAATATTATATGATTTCCAAAAATCGCACAGGGTTACTTCACATTTTCTGTTGCTGCTACCGCTTTGAAAACATTGTGCGCAAATATAGCGATTTAAACATAGAGATAGCCCCCTGGTCCATTGGTTGTAACACAGCAGTTGTGTTTTTAGGCAGATACACGACCTTTACATCAGGGTGTAGATCATCAAGATGCTGGGGGTGGCCTGGGGCGTTATCAAGTAGGAGGATAATTTTAAAGGGAACACTGTTTTCCAGACAGTAATGCTTGACCGAGGGTATGAAGCAGTTCATGAATCAGTCCTCAAATAAAGATTGTGTCATCCATGCTTTGTTATTTGAATGATAGTAAACGGGCAGCGTGTGCTTACTAACCTGCTTCAGTGCACGTGGGTTTGCAGAACGATAGATAAGAAAAGGTTTTAATTGAAATCCAGCGACATTTCCTCCCAACAACAACGTGACCCTGTCCTTAAAAGCCTTGAAACCGGGCATTGCTTTTGCCTCTTTGTGTATGTAGGATCTTTCAGGTATTTTTTTCCAAAATAGTCGGTTTCATCTGCATTAAAGATCTGTTCCGGATGATACTCACCTTTCTTGATCATTTCGTCAAATTCATCCACAAATCTTTCTGATGCTTCTATGTCCACGCTTGCCGCCTCACCACTGATACTTCGATTATGAAGGCTGAATCTCCGACGAAAATGTTGAAACCATCCATGACTTGCTGTAAATGTTGCCGTTGACTCTTCATTTTCGTGCGCTTTCAACGTTTCAAAGATACTGCGTGCCTTTGCTTGAATTATTAAAAGGCTCATTGGCATTCTTTTTTGTGTCTGGTCATCAAACCATATCGCCAGTAATTTTTCCATTTCATGAATGAGGCCTTTCTGCTGCCTACTTATTATGGCTTTATATCCTTTTGATGATTTCACTGCTTCTTTCACTCGATCTTTATCCTTCAAGATCGTTGATACAGTTGAATGCGCCAGGTCCAAGTCACGTGCTATCGCTTTAACTTTCTTACCAGCTTCATATTCGTTTATTATCTTCATTTTTGTCTCAAGGTCGATAGCCTTCCTTTGCTTCTTGGCGCTTTCTCCGGGTGAAGTCATGCTCTTCCTTTTCGCCGACATCTTGTACTTTGGGGTGCACAATAAAGTAAAAATACATAGACGAAAAACGCTAGTTCTGACCGCAGGAACGAGATGAATCTGAGAGAGTTGATGCGAGTTCTCATACATCCCCATAATACCAACTTGTCAGAGAGCTGGTCATAACTCCGAGGGGGTCACTAAACGAGTAGGTCACTAAGTGAGGACTGGCTGTATTTTAGGAGGGCTCGGCAACCCCTGGCACCTGTACTAAAAATGGCATGGGAGCCGAGTCTGAGTGGGATGTAGCGCCATTCAGGCTTCCTGTCCTCACTGGCCCCGCTCCCCCAGACCCCTAATGGGGAGCATGGCCAGCAGGGACAAGGAAGCTGCAGCACGCAGCTCCTGGCCCTTTCTTGGGCAGGGCTAGAGGGGAGCGGGGGGGTGGTAGTGGCCAGCCCACAGACGCCACTGCCAGGGGTGGGTGCCAGCCGGCCCGAGCCCCAGCCCCCAGATGCCACCCATCATTGCCAGGGAGCAGGAGCAGGCCTCTGGGGTGGGTGCTGGGAGGCTCTGACCCCTGGTGGCTGACCACTGCTGTTGGTGGGGGCTGGGCAGTCCCAACCCCTCCAGAGGCTGCTTGCAGCTGCTAGGTTGGAGCCAGCCCTGGCCCCAGCCCCATTTGCCCCCCCCCAGCACCCGCTGAGGGTGTGGCAGCGAGGCTGGCATCGGGGATGGCAAAGATTGCCAACCCCTGTATTATAGTGATAACAGAAATATGGTGGAATAGTAGTCACGACTAGTGTTCCAGTATTGAAGGCTATATGGTCTTTAGGAAAGATAGATATAAAGGCAAAGGCAGGGGAGTGGCATTGTGTATCAATGATGAAGTAGAACTGTAAAGAACTTCAAAGTGATGGAATTAACAAGACAGAGTCTATCTGGGTAAAAATCACATTGGGGAAGAAAGCTACTTGAAGTTCTTCTGGGATCATGCTTGGGGTGTGTTGCAGACCACCACGATATGATTTAGACATGGATAGGGACCTCTTTAAGGCCTTTAAGGAAGTAAATTCTACTGTGACCTGTGTGATTATGGGGTACTTTAGCTTCCCAGATATAAAGTGGAAAACATGTGCTAGTAATAATAAAAGGACCCAGATTTTCTTGGATTTGTTAGCTGACAAATTCCTTCACCCAACTGTTAGCAAACCAATGAGAGGGAATGCCACTCTACATGTGGTATTAGTGAGTAGTGAGGACCCGATTGAGGGAATGGTTGTAGGGGACAACTTAGGTTTGAGTGCCTATGACCTAATTCAGTTCAAACTAAATGGAAGGATAAACAAAATAGATCTGCAACTAGGGTCTTTGAGTTTAAATGAGCTAACATCAGGAAATTAAGTGAATTAGTTAGGGTAGTGGAATAGCCTAAAGAACTCATGTAAAGTTAGAAGAGGTGTGGAATCACTTCAAGTCTAGGTTGCAGGAACTATCTGAAGTCTATGTTCCAAGGAAGGGGAAAAAAAATCATAGACACAAGTTGTAGATCAAGCTGGATAAGCAAGCATCTTGGGTGAGTGATTAGAAGGAAGCACGAAGCCTAAAAGGAGTGGAAGATGGGACAGAACATCAAGGGAAGCTACCTGTAGAAATAAAGTAAGAAAGGAGGAAGGTCAAGCAGGTTATCTAGCTATATAAATGGGAAGAATAAAAGAAAAACAAAAAGAAAAGAAGTGGGGCCACTAAAAACTGAGGATGATGTGGAGGGTAAGGATAATTGGGGCATGGCTGAATATCTAAATATGTACTCTGACCCTGTTTTTAATGAGGGTGATGACAAGCTTGCGGATAGAGGTGCAGTAGCTAATGGGAATGAGGACATGGAAGTGAAAATAACAATATCCAAGGAAGAAGCCAAACTTGAGCTGCTTGATAAGACTAAATCAGGGGTCCTAGATAATCTCTATCCAAGGATATTATTGGAACTGGCACAAGAAATTGCCAGCCCATTAGCGAGAATTTTTAATGAATCTGTAAACTTGGTGATTGTACCATATGATTGGAGAATTGCTAAAATAATTCGCAGTTTCAAGAAAGAGAATAAAAGTGAGCCAGGTAACTACACACCTGAAGTTTGACCTCCGTAACATACATAGTCTTGGAGAAAATTTTGAAAGGGAAAGCACTTAAAAATATCAAGGATAATGATAACTGGGATAAATTACAACATAGATTTACTAAAGGTAGATTGTGCAAAGCCAACCTGATATTGTTTTCTGAGAAGATAATTTTCTTTTTTTAGAAAAAGTAAGTGCAGTGGACCTAATTTACTTAAATTTCAGTAAGGCATTTGATGCAGTTCCACAGAGGCATGGCACAAAGACCCCTGGGCTGCCATTCACCACCAGGACCCCCATCCTAGGTCCCCATCCTCCATCAGAGAGGCTGGCCCCCAGCCCCCATCGCTGGGGAGGCCTTGCTTGTGTCAGTCTGCTTGGGAGGTAGAAAAGCCGGCTCATTTATGTTGGAGAGCCTCCAGTACAGCCCTACAAGTCTATGGGCCATGCAAGGTTGTGCCAGAGCAGTAACAACCTTGCCATGAGCCAGCCAGCCCTGCCTCATGAGCAGAGTGAACAGGGGGTGGCCCATCCCACCCCCAGGGGTGGACCAGGTGGGCTAGGGGGCAGGGCCAGGGCCAGATTATCTGAGGAGCTTTATGGGTTTAAGCCCTAGGCCCCAGTCAAAAAGGGGGCCCCAGCCTCCAGCCCCTTAACCACTGATAGTCTGGCTCGCTAACCTTGCTCGGTGCCGGCAAGGCATAAGCACTAAGAGCACTCCTACCCAGCTGTTACTGGAGGGTGGGAGTGGGACCCTGGAACCAGAGATCAGGTTCTGAGCTGTGCCTTGCCCCCTTGGCCACCTGACCCACCCCCCCGGGGGTGGAATGGGCCAACAACTGTTCACTCCACTGGGGTGGGGGAGCTGGCTTGCTCTCAGTGAGGCTGCCACTGCTCTGGCACAGGCTTTCAGGGCCCATGTCCTTGGGGTGCTGCTTCAGAAGCCACTATGATATGCATCAGATGGTCCCATCATACCCAGGCAAACTGAGCAAAGCATAACCAGATGGGGCAGGAGTACCCTCTGGCCCCAGGGCTTCCCCTCCCACAAGGGGGGTGAGAGCTAGCCCATTGGGTAGGAGGCTCAAGCAGGGAAGTCTGTGGTTGGGAGCGAGCCAAAGCAAGATGGGGACCTGCGGTGGGGGGAGCCCAGGGCTCCTGGACCAGTTAATCAGGCCATGGGCAGGATGAAGCACAGTGCCTGATACCTGACCTCTGGTTTCAGGGCCCCATCCCCACCCCTCAGTGCTATCTCTGAGCTGGGAAGATGTCTGATTATTGGGGGTTTAGAGGCTGGAGCCCAGGGACCTTCTTTTGGCTTGAGCCTGGGCTTAAGACCCTAAAGTCCCTGAAATAATCCAGCCTGCACATAAAAAATTGTTAGTTAAGTTACAGAAGATGGAGATGAATATGGAAATAGAAAGATGAATATGGAGCTGGATAAAGAGGAGACTCCAGTGGGTCATATTGAAGGATTAAGTGTCAACCTGGAGGGAGGATACTAGTGGAATTCCTTAGGGATAGGTCTTGGGACCAATCTTATTTAACTGTTTGTTTACTGACCTTGGCACAAAACATGGGACTGTGCTAAATAAGTTGGCAGATGACACAAAGTTGGGGGTATTGCCAGTAAAGAGAAGTGCTGTCATAAAGAATGATATGGATGGCCTTGCAAAAGGGGAGCATTAAGAGTAGGATAAAATTTAATGATGGAATGTGCAAGGTCATGCATTGAGGGACAAATAATAAGAATTTTTCCTTCAAATTGGGGATGCATCAGTTGGAAGTGATGGAAGAGGAAAAGGACCTGGGAATACTGCTTGATCACAGGATGACTATGAACCATCAATGCGACGTAGCTGTGCAAAAAAGCTAATGCAGGCCTACAATGCATCAGATGAGGTATTTTCAGTAGAGATAAGAAGGTGTAAGTACCATTATGCAAGGCACTGGTGAGACCACATCTGGACTATTGTATGCAGTTCTGGACCCCCATTTTTAAGTAATATGAATTCGAATTGGAGCAGGTGTAGAGAAGGACGTACTAGGAAAATCCATGAAATGGAAAACATGCCTGTTGAGAGAAGACTTGTTTAGCTTAACCAAAAGAAGATTGAGGGGTGAGATGATTGCTCTGTATAAATACAGCAGAGGAATTATTTGAGTACAGTGTCAGTGTGGACATGAGAACAAATGGATATAAACTGTCTATCAGAAAATTTAGGTTTGAAATTAGATGCAGGTTTCTAACCATCACAACAGTAAAGGTCTGGAATAGCCTTCCAAGGAGAGTTGAGGGGGCAAAAAACCATAACTGCCTTCAAAACTAAGCTTGATAAGTTTATGGAGGAGACAGTATGATGGGACAGTCTACTTTGGAAATTGAATGACTTGCACGCTCATTAACATTTGTGTCAATTTAACAAAGAAATTGATATGTGCCAGCTTTGCTCCTAGTGAGGCCTTCACACATGCTCATTTAACACATAATTTGTCAAAGGATGCACATCTGTGCACCCTGGGTTATGAGCTATATAATTTTCCTGTTCATTTGTACACTGTGATTGTATGATTTGTTGTCAGTTTCAGCATGCAATGTTTCCTTGTGGATGCTCATAACCTAATGTACATGATTAGTATGGTATCATGTTTCCTACAACTTCATGCAAGTGCACAGATGTTTAACATGCAGAGGTGGCCTTAAGCAATTGGGGGCCCAAGAAGGCCTTTTATGGGGCCATGGTCCCCACCGCAGTCCTAACCACCACACCGCTGAACCAAATTCCATGGGGGGGGCGGGGAAGCAGGGTGCCATGGATCATCAAGGCCAGAGGCTCTGCCGCTCACCTATGTGATGCTGTCTGGGTCTAGGGGACTGTTGATGATTATTTGTCATATTAATATTTCATATTTGCAATAATTCCAGGGTCTAGGG
>ML681991.1:47838460-47849491 GCA_007922195.1 Podocnemis expansa
TTTGTCATATTAATATTTCATATTTGCAATAATTCCAGGGTCTAGGGGACTGTAAGATTGTTTGTCATATTAATATTTCATATTTGCAATAATCCATATGTGATATGCCATGTTTGGTATCAATAGAAAGGCTGTAATCTGCTAGGAATCTTTATATGATGTCTTGGTAGGTATCATATTTGTATTAGAATCTACGAATCTTATTTGTTTTATATATGTTCCAAGTTGTTTGAGCTGAGGCAGTCCCAGACTGGGCATCTGCAAACTATTGTCCTGTTAATGGCCTATCAGGAGGGGGCTCCCAGCTACAGAGGGCTCAGGAGGAAACCTGTTTGGACAGTTACCCAGACTGACCATGTGGCCCACCTCCATTTTGATTTGGCAGGGACTCAGCCATAAGAGGCCACAACCCATTCTCCATTTTGTCTTTAGTCTTCAGTCTGTCTGCAACCAACAACCCACTCTGGAACTATTCTCCTGCAACTGAACAAAGGACTGAGACCCACCTGTCACGGAGAACCAGAAAAGCATCTTGGATCCCCTCTGTTCACAGCCCACCAGAGATTCTGCTACGGTGGAGCTTTCTCCCATTCACCAGGGTCTCCACGCTACTTGTAGCCAGCTTCCCAATTCCAGGCCCAGAGAGTCTGATCCTTGCTCTGTCTGGTCTCCCTTGGGGGGGGGGGTTCCTCCCCCTACGAGGGTCCCAGGAGTCCCAATCAGCAGTGACACTCAGCCAGTGTAGCAGTCAGAGGGTTTATTAGCAATCCACTTAGCACAGCAGCTAGGACAGTTGGCTCTCAGATCACCTAGGAGGGCAGATAGTAAACCCCCAGGATGAGCCCCGGAGGTCCTGCCTCTCCGACCTCCATCTTCCTTCTTCCCCTCTCTCTCTCTCCTTTGTTCTCCTCTCTCCCCAGCTGCCTGCCCCGGTCTAAACCGGCCACAACCTGTCACCCCCAGGGGGTCCAGGTAAGCTCGCACTAGAGCCTCTTCCCCCCTAGTGGTACCTATAGTTATCACACCCCTGTGTCCCATCACCAGAATACCATCACCAAAGAACAGGAACAGAAAAGAAGAACCACAATAACCCAAGAGGTTTTCCTACTTCATCACACCACCCAGCTGCTGCTGCTACTGGGTGCACACCAGAGGAGTGGGACTAACCTGCAAACTGCAGAATCCTCAAGGATTTGCTTTCTATGAACTCTAAATCATTTGTGTGTATGTGATTCACTTTGACCCTTTAACATCTCTCATAATTTGTTTGTTTTCCTTTTATATTTTCCTTTTATATTAAACCTTTAGTTGTAGTTATTAAAGGATTGGCTGTCAGCACGGTATTTTGGGTAAGATCCAAGCCTATATTGTTCTGGGTGATGTGGCTGGCCCTTTGGGGTCAGGAGAACCTATTTCTTTAAGAGACCCAATGGCTAGACAGGGACCATAGGTACTGATATGCAGTAAGGGGGCAGCTTCTATTTTGCTATGCTTGGTGATGACCAGAGGGGGAATCAGAAGCATGTTTTGTTGCTGACTGGGAGACTGGTTTAAGTACCACCCATCGGTGGTTGGGGTTTGGCCTCTGGTTTTGCAGCTTGTCCTGATTTTGGTACATTCAGAAGGTTATTCCAGGAGGCCAGGCTCACAGCCTACCCACCTGGCCTCTCTGCAGCAGGGCTGGGGCAACGATCCCTGCTTACCCCCAGCTGGCCATGCTTCCCTAGGGGATGGAGAGGGGCAACGTGGAGCTGTGGCATGTGGGGGTGAGGCCCTGGGTGGCCCACTCTGAAGAGTTTAGGTTGCTTTGCCACTGGCCACCCCATGCTTGAATTCAGGCTGCCTTGCCTCCAAGCCCTGGATTGGGCCCATTCAGGCCTGGGGTGGCCAGGGATATAGTCGCCCAAACTCTTCAGAGTGGGCTGCTTCAGGGCCCCACCCCCACATGCCATAGCACTGTGCCAGCCCTCTTCAACCCCTGGGGAGGCACGGGCAGCTGGGGGTAGGCAGGATGCGCTCCTCCACCCATGCTGCAAAGAGGCCAGCCGGGCAGATGCAGCTTCTGGACCTGGCAGTCCATGGTCCCCTGCTCCCCCACCCTGCAAGAGCAAGGGTAGGTGAAGCAGGCTAACATTATGGGGCCCCCTTACTTCTTAGGGCCCTAGGCAGCTGCCTGCTTTGCTTAGCCCCAAAGCCTTCTCTGTTAACATATTTTCCATTGCTCAAGGGGGTGGGGAATGGGCAGACATCTCTCAGCAGCAGTGAGCAAACAAATATCTGGAAGAGGCAGCAAAGAAATGCTAACTGAGGTAGCTCAGACGAGACAAAGGGATCACCTTTACCAAGAAGGGGAGGGATGAGGGAGAGTTTGGAACAAAGAGAGAGACTTGGAAGGGTTCAGGGCTTTTTGCCTGGGAATCTCCATCTTGAAACTACTCCAAACAGGATCTAGACCCTGCCTGACTCAGGCAGAGACTGGGGCTATGTCTACACACACAGTTTTATTTTGAAATAAGTCCTTTCAAAATGACTTATTTCAAAATAAAACCCTTATTTCAAAAGGGCTAATTTTGAAATAAGGAAAACCCCACAATCGAAACGGCCGTATTTCGAAAGGGATATTCTGAAATAACGCCAACTGGACCGTTGTTTCGAACAGTTGTTTTGAAACAACAGGTCTAAACGGTGTTGTTTTGAAAGAACAGGTCTAATCGGCATTATTTTGAAATATCTCTTCCGAAATAACAGCCGTTTCGAAAACATTGAGGTTTTACTGTTTTGGAACGACGATTCTTATTTCGAAAGGACAGGATGTCGTGTAGACCTAATTTCTTTTATTTTGAAATAATGAGTGTTATTTTGAAATAAAAGTCCCATGTAGACATAGTCTGGCTGTACAAACATCTGACAGCTGAGCACCTTGAGCATAAATTTGGACTATATGGTCAGCTTGAGCAGAGATATTAGGGTGGTATGCGTGTTTTAGCTTTTATTTCCTTGTGGTCTCTCCTGACTCATTTATAGTGTGATTCTGCTATAAATGGCTATATTCTCACTTGGAATTACAATCTGATCAATAAACTAGTAGTTGTTTCATCTAAGGCTATGTGGTCTTTCAAGCGTGTTAGCAGAGAGGACTGGGCCCAATCCATTTCTTTGTTAAAATGGACAGACTGGAATGTATGATGGTTGGGAGTGGTTCTCATTCTCTGTAGACAGTGGCTCATGGTGTGGTAACTGGGGCCAGGCTGCTTGATTGGGGATTGTCCCTCGAGTAGCCAGAGGTCATACACCCAGTGCCTGGGACCTATTACAAAAAACAAGCTGTAGTGAACTGACTGGGGAGTGATTAGTCACCTGGCAAAGCAGGAATCACAATTTAGGAGTGGGAACTGGGGGTCACAGCAGCATACTGGACTGGGAAGCAGCCTGTTTTAGCACTCCTATAGATAAAATAAACAACTTAAGGGAAGCCATATACACACTGGGCATTCATTAAGTCAACTTAAGCACTTTTACTAAATTGACTTAACTTGGTGTACACAGGGACATCTACACTGTAGGCTTTGTTAAGTCAACTTAATAAACTCAACTTAACCAAGCCCTCCAGCCTTTAGGCAGACTTTTTCTTAGGTAGATTTAAGTTTTAAGTTGACTTTGTTAAGTTGACAAAGTTAACCTTGTTAAGTCAACTCAATTGAGTCCTGTAGTGTAGACATTGCCCAGGAATCCTGACTCTCAGCTCCCCCCTGCCTATAACCACTAGACCACTTTCACTCCCTGAATCAAAATAGACTCCTGGCACAGATCTGGGACAGTAAGGTTTTTCTTTAGGTCCAAGCAACTGAAAACTAGATTTGTCTTAGGTTGAAGAAGACCCATATTTTTCAAAAATTTTCTCCAAATGAAAAGTCATTTAGGAACGAAATGTATCCTTTGGGCCTGTGTATCAGTATGGTGTGGCCTCCCTCCGAGATAGATAGGAGGGATGGGCTACTCCAGGCAGTTGAAGTCCGAGTCTTTCTGGCTGTCAAACTGGAAGTCAGTGGGTGGAGCGTGAAGTATAAAGGGAGATGCCAGGAGCTCAGTCTGGACCAAGCTGTTGGAGGGGAAGGATGTCTCTTCATAGCTGAGAAAAGACAGCATCTCTTTGGCCATAAAACCATCTTCATGACAAGTGTGTTTACACAGACTCTAAAACATCTTACTTTATCTCTTCAGGCTATCTTCTTTTCTGCTATGTTTTAAAAAGATGGAAAAAACACGATGTGTGCTGCCTGCTGCAATATTTAGTAGAAGTCTTCAGTGGCAGTTTGTAAATACACTGGAAATGAATCACAGCCACTTGGGTGAAAAAGGCAAAACAAACAAACCACTTGAACCTTTTCCAAGAGCGGGATAATTGTCCGGCAGAAGGAAAGGATTATCTCCAGAGCAACCCAGGAGGATGTTGGTGGATTAAAAACAGTCCTGACTTTAAAACAATGTCTAAGAGTCCTTTATTCAGGATCAAGAAGGCTGATGTTGAGGAGCCTTATTCGAACAGAACCCATAAAAGTGGGACTTTCTCCCTTCTCTCTTTATAGCCAAAAACTCCCTCTAAATGCATAGAAATTCCTTATTAAAAGGAAACCATGTCTGAGAGCTCTGAATGGCTTTCTCCCAGCCCTTCAGAAATGATAGATGCCTGGGGAATGTTTTGCAGAAGATATGACTGACTTCTCCGGAGTGCTTGTCTGCTCTGAACAGGACAAGACACTTTGACTACTAGTTACCTACTTGAAGCTGCCTCTAAGTGAGCATTTCTCAAATTCAGCCACTGTGGACACATGGGGCCACCAGGGCCTTTTTCTGGGCCACAGCCTCCTGGGTGATAACTGGTGGGGTGTGAAGCAGTGGCCCCATCTCTGAGGCCACCAGCAAGTGTTGCGTGGCAACATCTGGCCATGCAGCTTCAGATTCCATATCCCAGCCCAAGGATCACCACTCCCTGCATTATCCCTGATCTCATTGCATCCTTCAGTTCCTTACCCAGCCCCTGGATCCAGGCTTCCTTTTCTGAGTGACTTTCATTGCCCTGGCTCCCTCTTCATCCCTATGCACCTACTCATTCAGCATTTAATTTATCCCCTAGCCTGCTGAGGCTGAGTTAAGCTGCTGTGAAAAAGCTGTTTGCGTATTTTTAAAGTCACTTTTCACTGGTTTCCAGCTACCTATCAAGTGTGCATCTCTGAAACATGATATGAACAAACATATCTACAAATAGCTAGTACTTGACACTCAGTAGACTTAGCCGCTAAAAAATATAAAAACAAAGAACCCCAGCCAGCCAGCCAGCCAGCCAATCCAAACCTTAACCAAAAGAAAACAAAACAAAAAAAAAAGAGCCTGTAAACACCTGATATTTGTTGCTATTCCATTTAATTCTAGTATAGAAATAAGTGTGCCTTATTTTCAATACTGAATTCATAAAACCAAAAAACAAAATAAGCAAGCCTAACACACACCAAAACAAAGTTGCATAAATAAATGCCAATGATTTGGACATGTCTAGGGCTGTACTTACTTATTTTTTCCTATAGCTGACAAAGTATTTCAGGAAAAATTGTGAGAGAAGCCACCAACCAGTGTTGGTAGCTGCATGTTGAGGCCGCCAAACACTTTGTTATGAGAGCCCCAGTGCTAGATTCTTTTGAAATGTGTCTTTGCAAATCCTTTATCAAAAGCTTCTAATGCCAGGGTTATTTAAAACCTGAGATGCTTTCTGGTATGCAGCATTTTCCAAAAAACTAATTTGGCCATGGAACATTTTGGGGCTTGGAATGTACTAATTGAACTCATACATGCTGGTCTGGAGGAGAGGTGAGGGCCTCGTAATGAAAAATTATGACACATATTGATCAAAAGTTGATTTAAAGAGAGTCATGTTTTGGCAAAAGTCACATAACAATAACTGTACTGTTATGAATGTGTTATAAATATTAATACACCTTTAATCTAAATACTATTCAAATACCTTCATATTTTTGAAACACACAATTTCATATTTCAGAAGGAAAAATATCACTAGCACTGAAAGTTTTTCACAACACCTATTAACATTGTGTGGAATACCAGTGTTCTGTGGAATACAGTTTGGGAAATGCTGATGTCATCAAATCCATTATCTTTACTAGCCTGCTGTCTAACCAAGATGCCACAAGAGTAAAGACTAGTGATCACCTTTTGGGGATTACTTAGAGTACGTCCACACTTAACACACTCCACTTTGGTGATTCAGATGCAGACAAGCCCTTGAAAAGATGAGACCCTCTACTTCAAAGATCATGCTGCAGAAGAAACACAATATGGCTATTCATGTTTCACAACTGTTTTTAAGAATTAATCATGTTGATATGGAAGGTTTGGATTTACTTGAGGTAGATTGAAAATGACTATCAAGCTCTTATGAAGTGAATGAGATAGCTCTGAAAGTGGACTTAATTAACAGCTATCATTACTGTTAAAAAATCCTTTCTGTTACATGGGTGAATCTTCTTAAATATACTCCATTGTTTAGATGAGTTTGAAATCGGTTGTGCCATATGGGGATGTGGAGTAAGTTTAATAAGCCAAATTTTGGGTCACTCAGTTTCTGAGATACAACCTCCTGGGGAGAAAGAAAAAAAGCTTCAGTTAAAAGGCACGGCTAGTTCAAACTAAAAAGTTAGTACAAACCAAAATACCACAGTTAGTTTGAACTAACCAGCACTGCTTAGTTCAGACTAAGGAAGCTTTTAGATGTGGACAATTCCTGGGAGCTGAGGGGTATGTAGGGGACAGAGGATTTGGAGGAGAGGAGGAGACTGCAGGGAGGGGAGGAAAATAAATGGGGATGGGGTAGAAGTGGGGATGAAGTTAGCAGCAGTGGGGAGAGGAAGATTAAGACACAGAAAGGGGAACACTGGTGAGAGTAACGAGGGACTGGAAGACAATTGTAGTAGGGGGTCCTGTCAGCCCCACATCATCCTCCTATATTATGTGTGAGGGTCTGTGGGGCCTCTGGCTCCTTCCATAGGATTTGATCTCTCCTTCTTTGCCCTCCTCATTTGAAACCCAGGGGCTTGCTTTTCTCATGGCATCTGAACTCCTTTCTCTACCCCACTGTGTGAGTTGATATCTGGGAATTCCTTCCCCCCACAGTTGTCTGAGCCCCATTTCCCAACTTCCCATATGGATGGCAAAAATTCCAGAAGATCTACCCCTCTGCACAGGAAACTCACAACAGGCATGCTCGACACATGTTAACAGCATGTCTTGAGGTGCTGCTGAAAGCCAGTTGAGTTAAGGTCACATGGAAAACCTTAACTAAATGTTTCTGAGTCTCTATACTTTTGTGTTTTGCTCAGTTCTACCAAGTGACAACCACGATCAAGGCTGTCTTTACACAGGGTGGGCCCTTTGAAGTTGACTTGACAAGGTTGACTTACGGTTGACTTCAGGGTATGTTTACATTCTTCCCAGTGTATACATAGCTTGGGCCCAGGCCCTGTCCCCAGGCCCAATCTGGCCCCAGCCAATGGCAGCAAGCAGTCCAGAACAAGATCAGGCCCCACACTTTGTGCTTGAGGCCAGAGCCGTCCCTGGGGGTGGCGAGAGGGGCAACCATCTTGGGCCCCAGGGTTGTGGGGGCCCTGCACTGCTGCCCTGCCCATGCTGGGGACTGGACGAGCCAGCAAAAGGTGGCACCCAGCTCAGCACTGCCGGTCCCCACAATGCAAGGAGCAGAGGGTTAGTGGGAGCCCCAAAGAAGGCAATTCACCCAGGGGCCCGCAGCCCCTTTGGGAGAGCCCTGTCTGCGGCAGCAGGAGCTGGCCTCCTCGGTTCCCGGCTCATGCTGCTTGCTGGCAGCAGCAGAAGGCTGAGAGGCCAATCCAGCCCCAAGCTACTTGCTGCCATTGGCAGGCATCTGGGGAGCCAGGTCAATCTCACAGGTCACTCCTGAGATTAGGATTAGTTTGCGACATTGAACAGGCAGGGTCACTGGGCTATCTCTCCAGTGGCAGAAATGCTGCTCAGCACCAGATTGGGTTCTGGGCTGCTTGAAGCAAGTGACTCAGGGCCAGATTTTGCTCCATGCTACTTGCTGCTGGCAGCAGGTGGCAGGAGCCAGGTCTCAGCCCCCGCTGCCTCTGGCAAGGAGTCTGAGAGAAGTTGGGTCCAGGGCAAGGCAGAAGGTGCGGCCCTTGCCTGGGTCCAGTTCTGACTTTTCCTGCCCTTCCTGCCCTGTAAAGTTGACTTAAAAGCTTCAGTTGACTTTCAGGACAAGTTTTATTAAGTCATCTTAAGCAAGTGCTTAAGATGACTTAATAAATTCTGAATGTAGCCCTGGAGTTCCTTAGATTGGTTTAAGGCAGGTTAAGTTGACATCAGGTTCCACTGCAGACATACCCCAAGAGCCCATCTCTTAGTGCTACACAGCTTAGCAGAGTGAAGTTCAAATTTCTGATCTAAAAACTATTTATTGATTCAACATAGGGGAAGTGCAAGGAGTAAGACTGGGGTAACCTCAGAGCCAAACATGTCCAAGCCAATTGCCTGTGATGTCTGGAGAGCAACCCAACTTCTGTTCCTTTTCCACTCCTGGCAGGGTGGATGGGTATCAAACCTAAATCTCCCACCTCATAGGCAAGCACCCAAAGTGGAAGGCTTAAGTTACCATGGTTTCTCTTTAGTCATTTTGTGACTCTCATACACCTCTGATTCTGTCAGAAAAAAACCCAATAGCAAAATGAAAACTTTCCATGTGACTTAACATTTCCTGTGTAGCTATGTTTTGAGTTTTCGGGTTCAGCAGATGCAGATATTCACAGCTCAGTTCGGGCTGCCTGAAAGGGCATGTTTTGTAGAATTAAAAACTTTCGAAGGATTTATCCTGCACCCATTTTCTGATGCCTAGACCCTCTCCTACACCGATCCTCCAGACCAGATGCATTTCACAGCCAAGAGAGCGCTACCACATCCAACCCTAGCTAGACCATCACCTCACTTTGTCCTGGACTGCAGCTCCTGTTAAAGAAATGGGTTTAGATATGTGATGAAAGCTGCTGAGCCTCCTCCTGCTCAGTGCTTGTTATTTAGAGCCCCACTGGACCCAAGACCCAAGAGACACACAAGGAGCAAGTCAGCAAACACAGCTCAGAGGCAGAGATGCAGTCAGTGGCCATAAAAAGAAGGTGCCAGCTCAGGTAAATATTTGTGGTCAGAGGTCTGGGATTTGCCCATGATCTGCCAGTGCCCTCACTCCTTACCCATAGCCCCCTGCTATCCCAACTTTCCCCCAAACACAACTTTACCAGTGCCCCTCACTCCTGACCTAAGGTCCCTTGTCCTTCCTCCACACCAAACCTCTGCCTGCTGTTAAACTCAGCAGCTGCAACATCTCTCTAATATGCCACTACAGGGGCTGGCAACACAAAAGATAAGAAGAGCCAGTTTTTTAAAATTCCTTCAATAACCAAGCAGTTTCAGACCTGCAAGTGGTGTTGTCTGCTAGTTAAACTGAATAACAAAAAATGATGTTTGCTTCTGTCAATGAAAATTTACATATACATTTTAACAATGTATGATGTGTTTTAATGACAGTTCGCTTTTTAATCCATACAGCTTTAGCTCTTTACTGAAAACTAATTGGCTGATGACACATTGCAGAATGAAGGCTTTGTTGAAGTAGGTCATCATTTCAAAGTTGCTTTCAGTTAACATTTAGCAATAAAAGTGAGCTCTAAAGCTGGGAGAAAACGGGGGAGAACAGAGGAAGAACAACTGCCTTCCGTACTGGGAAAAATAGAAAATGCCATGATCTTACACACAAAGTATTCATTTCATTTCAACTTTTTCAATGCAAGTCTTACTCTCATATTCAGTGTTCTAGACACTGATTTTCAAAGAAACTTGAGGGCACTGAAACAAAAAGTAATTAAAATATATTACTTATTAGATATAAAGAGGTCTTTGGGTACACAGAGAACTTAAACAAAGCATTTGGCAATAACTCCAGTGTCCTGTCTCTTCCTTGGCCTAGAACAAGATGTAAAAGAGAAAGATGTCAGCAACACCTTAGGACAAAGATGTGGGGTATCTCCTCAAACAAGCTCCAATAGGTACAAATTGGATCAATCTTTAAAGCATGGAGTTGAATACCCCCTCTTTAACAAATTATTTTAGCATCAACTATTACCCCTTTCTATAGTCTTGTTACCGCTAAAAGTGACCAATTTAATTAGAATCTTGCTCAAAAAGTTCTGTCACTAGATTCAAAATATTTAGTCATCATATTCAGTAAGTATTCATCCTTTACACAGCTTTCCTTTAAAAAACAAACAACCTGTGTTCAGCCAGCATTGCCTTGTTATTTCCCATCTTAGTCACATTCAATTTTCACCACCATAACTCATGTTCCCGTAACATAAGCTGAATTAGCCACCAGAGCCAAGAGGAACCTTACAATGAAATAACACAGGTCCCCAAGAATATTTTAAAGTTCAATAATAGTACAAAAATCATAATGATTCAAGACTATGAATAAAGGTGAACCTAAGAAATAAAATTAACCAGCTTCATTAAAAGTTTTTCCATAATAGTTCTATGATGTCCTTACATAAAATTTATAGATTTTGTCAAGGTAGAGCACTGATTTCTGTGCTTTCCTATTCTAAAGAATTAAAGGTTTGGATTCCACAAAACTCTGCCAACCAGAATAGCATTTACAAATCCTCCCTAAAACAACACACAGAGTATTAATCTCTGCAACTAGTAGTGTGGCTCTTTCGTTGTTGGTTTTGTTCTGGTTTGTTTTTAAGTCTAAAGTTAATTTAAAAGATTAAGTGGTACAAAGTCAGGAAAAATTAAGTAAAGCAGTTTTACCCACTGCTTTTCTACCTTACCAGCCAGCTCTCTGGGTTTCTCATCTCTTCTTTTTAATTAAAGATTTTACTTTTTTAAGTAAGCTCTGGTTCTGTGTCCTGAAGGGCAAGAGGTTTCTGTGCATGT
>ML681991.1:47889491-47908741 GCA_007922195.1 Podocnemis expansa
AGTCTGTAATGTATTTTAGCTTCAATAGGCACTGAAGCATCAGAGGGTGGAGGTGGGAAGGGGCAGCTATATAACTGTATACAGCTGTATAATGGGCACTTGGGGCAGTAGCACATGAACTAGAAAAGGGACTTTAAACTGATCAGTCTCAAATGAAAGATGAAGATCTGGGGTTTTATATGACTCAGTCACCTTTTTGGCCAGAGGGACTGCTCATGATCACCTCTTGTCACCTTTTACTTAGTATACCTACACAATCTGATCCAGAGATTCCTGTCTGTAAACCGTTGCCCCTGTGGGCACTAAAGCAGATCTTTCAGAAATACCACATTGTCCCATTAGAGAACTCAGTGATTCACTGGTTAGTGACTTCACTGATTCACTTGGTCCCTAGCTCATTTATCTCCATGATTTGTTGCCCTCTCAAAAATTTCTACTGCATTTCTACTCAGTCCAGCTTCTCTTTTCAGTCCCTGGATTTCATTCTGGGCTTTTGCCATCAGATTACAAAGCTGCCAAATTGTTCTAAATCATCCCCCTGTTAGAATCCTAGGGATCATGATTCAGTGACCTGTGAATATCTGTCAAGTCAGGTCGTAAAAACCTCTAAGGATGTAGATTCTCCCACCTCCTCAGGTAACCCATTCCAGTGCTTCACTACCCTCTAAGTGAAAAAATTTTCCTCTTATCCACCTGTAGATGATGGTGGCATATGACACACCAGACAGGCAGGGCCATCATGGGGGGGGGGAGGGTGATCACCCCTGACCCCATGGTTCAGTGGGCTGCATCCTGTCCTTCTGTGAGCAGGGCAGTGTGGGTCCCATGACACTACCTCCCCCCCACTGCCTTGCTGCTCCTGGGGGTGGAGTGGCTGGCTCCAGGGTGTGGCAGGAGTGCAGAGCCCAGCCCCTGAGCCGGTCCGCCCTGCTGATTGCCTCTAGGCCCAGCCTCCACCTAAGGACAGCCCTGCAGACAGGCACCTCCTGGGAATTCACACAAGTGGTACCCATGCACAGTGGTCAGTGCCCTGTCTATACAGACTCTAGTCCAGAGTCTACTTCTAGTTCTAGAAATTCAACCCTTCAGCCGAATCTTTGTTAGCTTCCCCTTCTGGGCTGTAGTCCAGCCAAGGCCATCTTATTCAGAGGCAATAGCCTGCACGATTCCTTGCACTGCCCACTGGTGGCTTGGGGGAAGCAGGAGAGACCTAGGTCCACCCACTTCTCTGGGCACTCCAACTGGACTACACTTCAACTCCCAACTGAGTCCATCTACAGTCTATCAGGTTCCCTGGACCATGTCCACACCTCCTCAGGCACCTTTCCACCCTTGTATCAGGGTCAAGGCTATCCAAGCTCCAGCAGTCAACAGTACACTGTCCATGGTCTTAGTCTTGCCACTGCCCCTGTAGTCAAGCCAGCAGCCTCTCACCCCCTTGATGGCCAGAGGAAGACTGCTTGAGAGCTAGGGCTTCAGTTTGCTTATGTTTAGATTATATTTAGATTCCTTGGCCCTGACTGATCCTGCAGACACCAGCTCCCCTTAGCCACTCTCTTAAGCTGGGTTTACAATTACTTCAACACCATAGTTGGGCAACTAGCCCACTACACCAGCCTAGACCTCCCACACTGCAACTTGAGACCACTGTTTTTAGTTCTGTCATTTGCTACCACTGAGAACCTCCTTTATGGTAGTTGAAGACCACTATCAAATCCCTCCTCACTATTCTCTTCTGCAGACTAAACAAGACCAGTGCCCTCAGTCTCTCCTCAAAAGTCACATGCTCCAGGCCCCTAATCATTTTTGCTGCCTTCCACAGAGTAGAAAAGAGTTAAACTGAGCACCTGGTCTAAATAATAGCTACTATGGATAATGGGGTTACTATGGACAAGACTGGCTGTCCTATAAATAAGATTCTCATTAAAACTTGGTATCTTCCTTTTTTCTCTATCTTCCCCTCCTACGTAAGGTCTTGGATGGAAACATTGCTTACCACCTTTCTTTCCCCTCCTCCCTACTTGTTAAGGACTGTGAAGTAATTTCTGTTGTAGAAAATAATGAGTTTGAAGGTAAAGCATCTGTGCAATATATGCAAAACCTGTAAACAGTTAACACGGATGGGGATAATTATTTTCAGCCTGTAGTTATTAACTTCTTTGGTGTCAAGGTAACCATATAAGGATCTATGGAGAGTTGTCAGTCATGTATGTATTTTCCATACTGTTTTGGATAAAAGGATTGTAACTTGCCTTCCTCCTTGCTCACTCACGATGTTGAGGTGGAACAAGCAAGCATTAAAAGGTAATGTTTGACCCAATCCCCTTTGGGACAACCTGTTTTGTTTTCTAATGCACAGGACTCTTTTCAATTTACCCACATCCTTTCTGTAGTGAAGGGCTCAAAAATGGAAACAGTCCTCAAGATGTGCCCTCCCCAGTATTCTCTTAACCCAGCCTCTGTATTTTACGAACCTTTAAAGAGACACTTTTGAAGGAGTAGCCATCTGGAGCCGCTCTGTGTACACAAACTCACTCTCCTATATTTAATTGTGAAATTCTGAAGCTCAGAGGTAAGCTCTGATGTGCAGGAAACTCCTGCTCGTGAGCTCAAGGAAGCCAAAGTAGCGTCAACCAAGCCCACTGCTCAAATCTCTAGGTGACATACACTTTTCTATGGGCAGGAGTCCTGAGTCTCACCCTTGCTCCAACCCCTAAACCTCATTCCCTTCCTAGAGTCTTGGGGATGGAACCCAGGAGTCTTGGCTCTCACCTGCTCCAGCCTTAGCCCCTTGAATTGAGAATAAAACCTCAGCTGAATAGTGAGGACTCTTAAGCACCTGATCCATCTCAATCATTCACTCACCTTGTCTGTTACTGGGGTTCCCATCAGAGAGATGGGTCCAGATCTCTGCTGAGAGAAAAGTCACTGACCTTCCTCTCACTCTCTTGCCCCTTATGTGGAGCCTGGCTGGCCAGGGGACTAAGAAGATAACACTCAGTGAACAAAGTTGGTCATGAGACATTCCTAAGAATTGGGTGTAAATGAAAGTAGCCTGCCTGGTGAGCTAGGGAATGGAGAATGAACGGATGTGTTGACCAAGAAATGAACTTCAAATAAAGTGCCCTGTGACATTCTTGTCCTGCAGTCTGGTCTGGTGTGTCACTGTGCCTCCCAATTGCCTATTCTTGGGCTCTGACTTATTTTGTTTTGCTAGGTGAATCCCTACTCCCGGGCCAGCAAACACTACCTTCCTGTTGGTCACAGGCAGTGGGATGTGTGCTCACTAGCCACACATGGGATGGTCCCACAGTGAGTACCCTCAGCTCCCAAATACCACATCAGAAACTTCCATCCTGCAGGGGTTGGAGACCTTCCCTGATCCTTCAAGCTCATTTATTTCAGTCCATCAATTTAAAAAAGAAAATGATATGCTTCACTTTGGCTCTAAGTCAGGCATCCACACTTTCTTTCCAACATCTACACAGTTTTAGATAGAACACTAGTTTATTGACTAAAACATGATTTTAAGTGAGTATATAGCAAATCAGTGCACAGTCAATCAGTCAAGTAGCTTATTACTACCAAATAAAAGGAAATACACATTCTAAGCTAAAGTTTCCTGTTTTAGTACATTACAATCTTTCTTACCTGCATGACTGACTGATGATGCTTTTGCAACCTAGTCCTTCTGGTTATGCCGATAGGTCCCAATGCTTTTTGAGTAGTTTCAAGGTGGGTTTTTCCTGGCCAAAAGTCTCGAACCAATTTAAAGTGTGACTTTTTTTTCCACTTCCTCCTTGAGGTCAGGATGTTGACTTTGTTAAGAAAGAAAGGAAGATCTCTCCTCTCCAGCAAGATGCCACAGACATTCAGCTACTATATTGTTATGCATATTTTTTTCTGGATGTGTGTCTGCAGAAATATATATATATATATGACATTGCAGAAAACATGTTACCATAACAACAATGTAGAGCATGCCATAAGCATTAAGAAAAATATTTCATATGACATTTTGCATTAAACCACACCATTACCTTAAATGAATGGACAGAAAAAGATTCATAGATCACATTACTGTGATGTACTTGGGGCTGGGGGGGTGTGGGGGAGGAGATGCAACATGTTACATGTCCCTTTAGAATATCATAGAATCATAGAATCCTAGGGTTGGAAGGGACCTCATAGGTCATCTAGTCCAACCCCCTGCCAGAGGCAGGACCACTCCCACTTAAACCATCTCAGTCAGGGTTTTGTCCAGCCGGGCCTTAAACACCTCTAAAGATGGAGACTCCACCACGTCCCTCGGCAGCTCATTCCAAGACTTCACCACTCTCCTAGTAAAAAAGTTTTTTCTAATATCCAGCGTAGACCTCCCTAACCGCAACTTGAGACCATTGCTCCTCGTTCTGTCCTCTGTTACTACCGAGAACAGTCGAGCTCCATCTTCCTTAGAGCATCCCTTCAAGTAGTTGAAGGTTGCTATCAAATCCCCCCTCAATCTTCTCTTCTGCAGACTAAATAAGCCCAATGCTTCCAGTCTTTCCTCATAGGGCTTGTGCTCTAGCCCTTTAATCATTTTGGTTGCCCTCCGCTGGACTCTCTCTAGCATGTCCCTGTCCTTTTTGTAGTGGGGAGCCCAAAACTGAACACAGTATTCTAGATGTGGCCTCACCAGTGCAGAATAGAGGGGAATGATCACATCCCTTGATCTGCTGGTAATACTTCTTTTGATGCAGCCCAGTATGCCATTGGCCTTTATGGCAGCAAGAGCACACTGCTGACTCATATCCAGCTTCCCATCCACCATGACCCCCAGGTCCTTTTCTACACTGCTGCTGCTTAGCTGAAAGTTTCCCAGCCTGTAGCAGTGCATAGGGTTTTTTGGTCCCAAATGCAGGATTTTACACTTATCCTTATTGAATCTCATAAGGCTTCTATTGGCCCACTGTTCCAATTTATCTAGGTCTCCCTGAATCCTGTCCTTGCCCTCCAACGTGTCTACTGGTCCTCCCAGCTTGGTGTCATCCGCAAACTTACTGAGAATGCAGTCTATTCCATCATCCAGATCATTGATGAAAATGTTGAACAGAACCGGCCCTAGGACTGACCCCTGGGGCACACCACTCATGACCGGTTGCCAGCTAGACATGGAACCATTGATTCCTACACGCTGAAACCGTTTATCTAGCCAGTTCTCTATCCACCTTATAGTCCACCTATCCAAACCATAATTCCTTAATTTGCCAATGAGAATGCTGTGGGAAACTGTATCAAAAGCCTCGCGAAAATCAAGGTATATCACATCAACGGTGCTTCTCGCATCCAGAAAACCAGTCATCTGCTCATAGAAAGAAATGAGATTGGTCAGGCATGATTTACCCTTGGTAAATCCATGCTGACTGTTCCTGATCACTTTATTTTCCTCTAAGTGTGTGAGGATGGATTCTTGGAGAATCTGCTCCATAATTTTTCCAGGGATTGAGGTGAGGCTGACTGGTCTGTAATTCCCTGGATCCTCCTTTTTCCCTTTCTTGAAAATAGGCACTACATTTGCTTTTTTCCAGTCCTCTGGCACCTCCCCCGTTCTCCATGAGTGTTGAAAGATAATGGCCAGCAGTGCGGCTATTTCGTTGGCCAATTCCCTTAGCACCCTTGGATGCAGTTCGTCCGGCCCCATGGACTTGTGCACTTGCAGCTTCTTTAAGCAGTCCCTAACCTGACCTTCCGTCACCAAGGGGCCTGTCTTCTTCTCTCCCATCTGCCACACCCATGGTAGTGGGCTGGGAGCTGACCCTGCCTGTGAAAACTGAAGAAAAAAATGCATTGAGCACTTCAGCTTTTTCCTCATCCTCTGTCACAAGGATGCCTGCCCTATTCAGCAAGGGGCCTACACCATCCCATATCCTCTTTTTGTTACTAATATACTTGTAGAACCCCTTCTTGTTATCTTTTACATCCCTCGCTAGCCGCAACTCCATTTGTCCTTTGGCCTTTCTGATTTTATCCCTGCAGTCCCTAGCACTATCTTTATATGCCTTTTTGGACATCTGACCAAGCTTCCACTTCCTATAAGCTTCCTTTTTATGTTTAAGCTCAGAGCAGAGTTCTCTGCTAAGCCATTCTGGCTGCCTCACATGTTTGTTCTTTCTCCTAATTGGAATGGCAACTTCCTGTGCCCTTAGCAGAGTTTTTTTAAAATATAGCCAACTCTCTTGGACTCCTTTCCCCTTCACATTAGCTTCCCAAGGGATCCTGCCCATCAGTTCCCTGAGGGAGCCAAAATCTGCTTTTTTGAAGTCCAGGGTTTTTGTTTTGCTTCTTTCCTTCCTTCCTTTAATGAGCATCCTGAACTCAACCATGTCATGGTCACTACTGCCTAGCTTGCCATTTACCTCTACGTCCCTGATCAATTCTTCCCTGTTTGTGAGCAGCAAGTCGAGCAGTGCAAGGCCCCTAGTTGGCTCCTCTAGCATTTGTACTAGAAAGTTGTCCCCAACACTCTCTAAAAATCTCCTGGATTGCCCATTCACAGCTGTATTGGCCTCCCAGCAGATGTCAGGGAAACTGAAGTCCCCCATCAGCACCAGGGCCTGTGATCTAGAAGCTTCCGCTAGTTGTCCATAGAACACCTCATCCACCTCCTGCTTCTGGTCTGGTGGTCTATAGCAGACACCCACCACAACATCCCCCTTGTTGCTTTCCCCTCTCAATGTAACCCACAGACTTTCTACAGGCACGCTTCCACTTCCATAATGGAGCTCTGAGCAGTCATAGAGCTCTTTTACATATAACGCTACTCCTTCCCCTCTTCTTCCCTGCCTGTCCTTCCTGAACAGTTTATAACCATCCATGGCAGAACTCCAGTCGTGCAGGCTATCCCACCACGTCTCTGTTATTCCTATAATATCATAGTTCCCTGTCTGCACTAATATTACCAATTCTTCTTGCTTATTTCCCAGGCTCCTCGCATTAGTGTATAGGCACCTAAGATATCCGGCCGATTGCCCTATTTTGTCATGTTGATTTCCAATTCTATTACATAAACCTCCTTGCATTTTTTCTAGGAGTTCTCCTTCCCCACTCTCCTCGCATACTGGGGCTTCAGTAGAGCCCCTAAGACATTTGTTTGATTCCCCCCCACCATGTTCCAACTACCTTCTCTTTTATTGCTGGTGCTACAGTCCCTGAACCCCCCAAGTTCCATCCCTCCCCTCAGATCACCCACATTCTCACTTACCTGTGGGCTTTGGTCTCCTTCCCCCGATGAACCTAGTTTAAAGCCCTCCTCACTAGGTCAGCCAGTCGGTGCCCAAATATGCTCTTCCCCTTCTTGGTCAGGTGAAGGCCATCTCTGCCTATCAATCCTCTGTCCTGAAACAGGACTCCATGGTCAAGGAAGCCAAATCCTTCCTGACGACACCATCTTTGCAGCCAGGCATTCACCTCCAGGATACCTCTCTCTCTCCTCAGGCCTCTAGCCTTGACTGGAAGGATCGAGGAGAACACCACCTGTGCTCCAAACTCTTTCACCCTCGCTCCGAGAGCCCTGAAGTCACCTTTGATTTGCTGAGGATCACCTCTCACAGTATCATTGGTACCCACATGGATAAGCAGCATGGGGTAGTAGTCTGAGGGGCGGATGATTTTTGTCAATCCCTCCATTACATCACGGATACGGGCACCTGGCAGGCTGCATACCTCTCTAGAGGCCTTGTCAGGATGACAGATGGGTGCCTCCGTTCCTCTCAGGAGTGAGTCCCCAATCACCACAACCCTACGCTTCCTCTTAGGTGAGGTGGCTGTGATCTGACCAGCCTTTGGGGTAGATGGCATCTCCTCTACCTCCTTCACTGTGTGCAGCACCGCATAACGGTTCCTCACCACAAGGGATGGTGGGATGTGAGCAGGCGTGGAGCACCGTCTACTGCCAGAGGTGACCAGCTGCCACTGTCCTCCCTCTGCCATAGGCATCCCATCCATTTCCAGAGCTGTGGCAGTAGCCCTTGGTACTGGGATAGGGACCTCCTCCTTGCAGGTCTCATCGTGGACACTGTCAAGGAACTTTTCTAGGGCATAGTTGCTAGTCTCTGGTTTATCTGCAACCAACACCTGCTTCTGGAACTATTTTTCTGGGACTGAACAAAGGACTGATACCCACCTAGCTGCTGCTGCTGCTGCTGCTGCGTGCACACCAGAGGAGGGGAACTAATCTGCAAACTGCAGGATCTTCAAGGATTTGTTTTCTATGGACTCTAAATCATTTGTATGTATGTGATTCACTTTGACCCTTCAACATCTCTCACGCATAGCTTGTTTGCTTTTTATATTAAACCTTTAGTTGTAGATACCAAAAGATTGGCTGGCAGTGTGGTATTTTGGGTAAGATCCAAGCCTATATTGTTCTGGGTGATGTGGCTGGCCCTTTGGTGTCAGGAGAACCCATTCTTTAAGGAGACCCAGTGGCTAGAGGGGACCGTAGGATCTGATGTGCAGAAAGGGGGTTGTTTCTACTTTATTATGCTTGGTGCTGACCAGGGTGGTTAGCCAGAAGCATGTTTTGTTACTGCCGGGGAGACTGGTTTAAGTACCACTCGTCAGTGGTTTGGGGGTTTAGCCCCTGGTTTTTACAGCTTGCCCTGATTTTGGCACATTCAGAAAGTTATCCCAGGAGGCCCAGGTCGCACACCACTCCCCGCCTGGCACCAAAGGCTGTACCTTTGGAACTTTTTGTGTTGTGCTTGCACAGAGCTGGGTGAGTACTTGTCATGCCTCAGGAGTTCTGTCTGTTATTTCTATTCAAACAATGTCTGTTTATCTGTCACCATGTGTTTCTTAGCTTATTATCTGGTCCTGGGAGCAGCTGGCAACCTGTTCCAAAACCTCACTGTGTGTTAGCAGTCTCCTTTCCCCCTCACTTACACCAGCTCCACATTGCAGGAAGCTCTCATCTTGTCCCAGCTGAGTTACTCCTGATCCACACCATGAGGAGGGAGTGGAGAGTTAGGTCGTAACTCTATTGTCCTCTATATATTACAAGGTTGTTAGGCTCCAGGCATTGTACTCTGAGCATGCTCCAGTTTCAAGTAGATTTATACTTGCTCTGCACTGCTGCAAAAAGACCCTAGGGTGGGGGCGGCTTTTGGGGTAGGCAAAGCAGTTTGCTGCCGAGGGCCCCAAGCTATAAGGGGCCCTGTCCTCAATTTGGTGGACAGAAATGAAAATATAGAAATTGTTTCCATCTAGGAGAGCAAGTAGGGCTAGAAGTCTAAGCCTTTTTCACTCTTGGCTCATCAAGGTAAGCTATCATTAGGATCTGTGTTTCATCTGAATTTCACCATTATCTGCCTATCACCTTCACATTGACAAGCAGGAGCAAGCAATAGACAGCACAATAGCAGGAACTTTTCTAGTGGCCTCAGCTATTAATTCCTCAGTGTGACCATTTATTCTGCCATTTTTTAATTTTGTGAAATATTGCCTTTTCCTTTTCTTTTTTACCTGTTCTTTTGCCTTTTCCTTTGACTTTGTGATGGTTTTTACTTCAGTTTTGGTTAGCTCAGGTTACCAAGTAGGTCCGTGTAGGTGGCTACATATAAATACTGTGCTGCCCTTAGGCAATCATTACAGCTGCGTGTGATGTCTGTGCTATATGTCTTTCTTTTGGTAAGTAATTTTTTAGCTTCTTCTGTACTTACTGTTTAATATTTTTGAGGGGGCCAGAGTCTTATAAACTTGAGTGCTTCAGAGAATTTCATTGAAATGTGGTGTTTTTCATCTATAGCTACACACTAGAAACTTTCTTTTCACTTATTTTTATTTATTATAATTATTTGTATTAAATGTCTAGTGCACAAAGACCCAAGCCGCTATGAAAAATTTGTAAGATTTGACTGCTAAAGTTTTAAATGCGGTATTTTTAGTTATTTTTGTACTATCATTAATGTTACCACTTCTTAATTAATGCTCACTTTTTAAATTTTTTTAAATGTTCATTTTAACTTTGTAGTACAGCATTAGCTCATTTATTTTAGTTGAAAGATGATCAACTTACAAGCTTCATGATGGGAAGATCTTTAAAAATATACCAAAAATAATTCATGAGTTCCAGAGGGATAGTCATGTTAGTTTAGTTCAGCAAAACAAACAAGGAGTCCTGGAGGGAGGTGTGGGGAGGTTAGAGGGCCAGGGGGAGGGTAGGATTGGGGGATGATAGTGGGCCCCTTAGGGGTCCCCACAGTGGGCCTTCGCCTAGAGCCCCCAATTACCTAAGGCTGCCTCTGCCCTAGTGCCTGAAGACCAGTGCTGAGCCAAGCAAAGGATGCCACCCAGACTAGAAGAGGTTGGTCTTCCTCCTTCATGCAATTAGGGAAAGAAAACAGAATTGTGGCATGCCCCAAGGTGTCCCACTGCAATATCATTGTGTCATCCCTGCTTTAGTATCCCCAGGAGCTTTCAACAACTCTAGTGAGTCATAGTTATCTCAAGCAGAGTCCCTGGTTATTTAACCCAAAGGCTTCATGCTAACAGAGCTTCACCATGGCATCTGTAGCCACAGGGTGAGAGGGGTATGAGTTAATATTAGTTCATCACTTTTGGTTACATCCAGGGGCTTTACCAGTGAGCCCCTAGCCCAGAATCCTCTTCTGAACTCAGCGTCTCTTGTCCCCAGTTGGGGAAGAGTCTCTTGTTCTGAGTTCAGGCTTCCCCAAGGATCAAACCACACTAACCCTGCTTTGGAAGACTGAGACTTGGTGGTCATAGAACCTCCCTTTCCATGCAGGTCCCATGTGAGAGCATTGTTTCTCAGTTTTCTTTCCTGGTGGTCCCCAATAAGGTTTCCATTGTCCTTCTACCAGACTCTGTCCCATGGTGACCCAACAGACTCCACTTCTCTGCAGAGCCATAGCTAGAACCCAGGAGAGATTTGTGCTCTGGATCGCCCCCTACCTCATCCCTTGGTGCAGACAGGATGCTCAGACTAATGTGCCCCCTTCTCTGTCCTTCCTCAAAAGTCTTGGCTGGAAACCTCTTCTCTCTTTGAGTCACACCCCCAGATGCCCTTCTCCACTCTGAGCCCACGGACACAGGTTTGTGAAACCTCTTCTGTGTGTGACAGCATTTTCTCTAGCACCCTGGTATCAGCAGCCTGCCCCAGATCACAATACGCATGCTGTGACCCTCATCCTCCCTCAGACACTCTGATGGTTCAACCCCTGCCCCTCTCCTCCTGTACCCATTGCTCCAAGTACTCATCACACCACCACTTCGGGAAGCTCCTTCCCACCCAGCAATTTCTGCCTTTTGCTCCTGGACGCTCTGTGCCCCCAGGATCTGGACAGACACATGGCAAGCTTGGAAGGGTTTGGGGATGTCCAGAGCCATGGATGGGACACAATGAGGGAGACCGAGTCCTTGCCACAGAACTGAGCTAGTGAAGGGGATAGGGGCCTTTGGTCCAGAAATCCCACCCCTTCCTTGCTGCTCATTCTCGTTTACCCCTCTTTCACTAATCCCATCCTGATCCCTGCTGCAGCCCCAAATTCTCTCTCTCTATTCCCCTTCATTTATCTTCTCCTAACCCTCCATACCACTCCGACCCCTCATATTCCTAGACTTTTTTTTAATAGAGAAGGGTTGAAGGGGAATCTGAGCCATGAGAGGAGCAGTGACTTCCCCTAAGTCCCCATGGGTGTCAGTGGCTGAACTAGGAGTAAAACCTAGGTGTCCTCCTTTCTCAGTTGGAGCCCTGTACCCCGGCTTTCCAGCCAGAGTGACAGATACTTGGCTTTTGAGAAGACAGTGTTCTCCTGCAACAAGCCCATGTGCAAGGGATGGGGCATTCTGTTGATTGCAAGGAGTGTCATGGACCTTCTAATAGTGCCATAACTGCTTCAGTTTCCCACAACAATGGAATGGGGTGAAGCTATGGGCTTGGTTGGTGTAAAGGACTCACAGGTGCCCAGGATGGAGGCTGGTGCTGTGTGACAGCACAAGAGCATTACTGTGCTGATGTCTCATGACAGTTTGTAAAAGAGGAAGGGTTAGGAGACATGAGACTGGAGACTGCTCTGAGGCAGAGTCCTATAGGGGACCAGGTCTCAGATGAAAATTCGTGTCTCCTATTTCCCCCTTCATAGTCAGGGATACCGTCTGCCATTGGGTAGGAGTGAAGCCAGGCCCCCCAAATAGGAAGTGACCTGCATGCCACCCCTGGCCACCAGCCCTGGTTCCCTCAGCTGGCCTTGCCTTGGTCTTGGGACCGGAAATCCTCCACAGCCCTTGGGAAGCCATTCCTGTGGGTGACTACTCTCTGGCTTAAAAGTTGACACCTTATTTCCAATTTGCATTTGTCTAACTTCAGCTCCCAGCCACTGGGTCATGTCAGACCTTGCTCTGTTAGACTGAAGTGCCCATTCATTCCTGAGTCTTTGTCCCCTAGTCCCCCTGATCCGTGGAAGGAGAGATCCAAAGTAGCAGCCCCCATAGGGACAGGAACTGCTGTTCACACCTCACATACCTTAACCCCCACAACCCCTGCCCTGGGGCCATACCAGAGTGGGGTGGGTTGTCAATCATTCCCCATCACCTCCTAGCCATGCTGTCTTCAGCAATGGGGAGGGGGTTTAGGGGGGGTTGAATTTATCGGTATCAAGTGCAGCACAAAAGCATAGTTGGCTGTTCTGCTTTTGCAAATTTGCATTTTATTGCTGGAAGCGGAAAAAAAAACAACCTAGTCCAGAAATAGTTTATAGTCCCAAACCAGTACAACTGTTATTCTCATACCCCCTCTTCCCTGCCCAGAAATAATTGGGAATATTCTTAATACAATTTATTATTTGCATTACCATAGCACCTCAGGGCCCTAGTCACCAATCTGGGCCATTTATCACATTAGGAAAAGCAGAGAGTGGGGTGGAGAAGGGGGCGTTCTCATTTAGCCATTTGTTGCTAGCAATTTCAAGGCATGTGCTGCAAAGCAGGTGCCCACCAGCTTCTCCACTGGCTCTTTCTGGGATAAAAGGGTGGGGACAGCATCCCGGATCATGGGTGTGGGGGAGGAGGAGGCAGCAGCGTAGCCCAAACACAGGGGAGTAGCAGGACTCAGAATCCCCCTTGCAAAGCTTTCAGGCCACCACACAATCCCATGGTGGGGCATAGTGCACGGGCATCTCATTAACGCAGGCTATGCAAATATGCATGCTCTTCTCAACTCCCTTGTAGGTACCGTTCTCGTTCAACTGACACTGTGTAATATTGAACGCTGAATTGCTGCGATAAAAATTCTTATTGGACCAAGTCCCCTCTGACTTGCAGACTTCAATGATCTTTCCGGGCTGTGCATGGATGAAGGTGTTGAACTTTTTGCGTCCAGATTCTATGAACTTCCTTTTCACCATCATGTTGTTGCAGTAGAGAGTGGCGTTTTTCTCCCACTTTTGCTGGCAGTCTACATGCTCCTCCTTGAATTCTTTGAATGTCCTCTCTATTGAGGCTGCAGCCAGGCAAGCTGGCCAGAGGATAAGCAGCAGCAGGATGACTGGACCCAAAATCATCTTCATCTGGGCTGAAGGGGAGTAAGGGGGAAGCTGGAGTGAGGTGGAAAGGTGAGATGAGTGCAACATCAATGCATTACTGGAAACTTACTCCATTTGAAGGCTCATCAGCGCTGAAAGCTGCTGCACTGAAATGGACCAGCATCTCTCAGTCACACAGCAAAAACATTTAAATGCGCCGAGATTGGTCCTGCTGTGCTGCATGTGGCATGGCACCAGCCCTTCACCCAAGACATCATAGTCATTTTTGAGCTGATCTGCCACTGCCCCTAGAATTGACAACCTGGCCAATCACTAAAAAGAAGGGCTTTTGGAGGGGCCGGATCCTGAGACCCGTTTACTGAATGACTCCACCACTGCCCCAGACACTGGTGTGCCACAGCAAATGTCAAGGTGCCCTGCCCAGGTGTGGGTGTTTTAAAGCACTGTAAATGCTTGTCCACCACAGGCATTTCCCAACCAAATCTCCTCTATTCCTAAAGCTGTGTCCACACTGCAGTTCCCAGCTGGGTTCATGGGGTTCCAGTGAGCTAAGCCATGTTGGGGATCCCCCGAGCTTGAGTTTCTATATTATAATAGGCACTGAGGCATTGGAGGGTGGATGGGGGAAGGGACAGCTATATTTTATAATGGGCACTTCGGGCAGTAGCACTTGAATTAGAAAAGGGACTCCAAATTAATTTCAGTCACAACTGAAATATGAAGCTCTGGTGTTTTAAATGACTTTAAGTCACTTTTTTGGGCAAAGAGACTGCTCATGATCATCTCTTTTCATCTTCTGCCCACTACACCTACACAATCTGATCCAGAGATTCCTGTCTGTAAATCATGGCCCCTGTTGGCACAAAAACGGCTCTTTCAGAAAGACAGTGGTGTCTCATTAGAGAACTCAGCAATTCCCCAGTTACAGTCTCCACTGATTCACCTGGCCCCAAGCTCATTTATTTCCATGATTTGTTACCCTCTCAAAAATTTCTGCTTCATTTCTGAACAGTCAAGCTTCTCCTTTCAGTCCCTGGGTTTCATTCTGGGCTTTTGCTGTCAGATTAGAAAGCTGCCAAATTGTTCTAAATCATCCCCCTGTTAGAATCCTAGGGACCATGATTCAGTGACCTCCAAAAATCTGTCAAGCTGGGTTGTAAAAATCTCTAAGGATGGAGATTCTCTCACCTACTCAGGTAAACCATTCCAGTGTCTCACTACTCTCTTATTGAAAAAATATTCCTCATATCCCACTGTAGACAATGGTGGCATATTACACAGCAGACAGGCAGGGCCATCCCTCGGGGGAGGGATGATCACCCCTGGCCCCATGGTCCTGTGGGCCCCATGCTGTCCTGCTTTGAGTAGGGCAGCATGAGGCCCACCACAGGGGAAGGGACCCCTACAGGCTGATTGGCGCCAGGCCCTGCTTCCACCTAGGGACAGTTCTGCAGATAAGCGCCTCCTGGTGTTGGTCTGGGGAACTCACATAAGTGGTACTCCTGCACAGTGGTCAGTGCCCTGTCTATACAGACTCTAGTCCAGAGCCTAGTTCTGGAACCTGTACCCTCCAGCTGAATCCTCATTAGTTCCCCCTTATGGGGTGTAGTCCAACCCACGCCACCTTATTTGGAGGCAACAGGCTGCACCAGTCCTTGCCTTGCCCACTGGCAGCCTGGGAGAAGGAGGAGGGGCCTAGGTCTACCAATTTTCCTGGGACCCAGCCCAGGGACCCTATGTTCTTGAAAGGGACTACACCTCAACTCCCAGCTCAGTCCATCCACAGTCTATCAGGTCCCTTGGACCACCATCCACACCTCCCAGGTACCTTTCCGCCCTTGCATCAGGGTCCAGGCTATTCAAGCCCTACCAGTCAACAGTACACCGTTGTTGGTCTCGGTCTTGTCACCGCCCTTGTCATCTAGTCAGCAGCCTCTCACTTTCCTGATGGCCAGAGGAAGATGGCTCTAGAGCTAGGGCTTCAGCCTACTTATATTTAGATTTCTTGGCACTGATTGGTCCAGCAGACACTACGTCCTATTAGTCACTCTCTTTTGCAGACCTTTTAACTTCTTCAATGCCGGAGTGCAGCAACTACCCCATTACACCAATCTAGACCTCCCACACTGCATGGTGCAGAAAACATGCTACCATAACAACAATGTAGGGTATGCCATAAGCATTAAGAAAACAACGTCATATGACATGATTCATTAAACCACAGCATTACCTTAAATGGATGGACAAGAAAGTTGCATAGATCACATTATTGGTGTATTTGGAATAGGGGTGTGGGTTGCAACATGTTACATACCCCTTTAAAATACCACTTCAACTTGGCCCCATCTGACAGGGCACTGGGCACTCCAGATGTGTGGACTACTGTAGTGCATAGGCGTTTGCAATGGTCTTTACTGAACTTTATTTTGTTGAGTTTAGACTCTTTAATATCACATAAGAGACTGTCAGACAAGGGTTTTTCCCTTTATAAATGCTCTGCAGCAAGAAGGAAATAGAACCAAGGTTGACGTTAAACTAAAAACCTCAATTAACACCTGATATTTTAAATTTTTCAATTGTTTTTTTCTATCTTTAGAAAGGTTGGGAGTATGAATCAGCATTCATGCTCCCTGTCATAACCTGGCATGGGGCAGGAAAGAGAGTCATCCAACCAAGGGCCAAAATTCAGTGATGAATCCTGATCATTACCACCTAAGACTGGTTGTTCATATGCTAAGAAAAAGAAAAAGGTAAAGGAGGTTTAATGATGGGCTTGCTATGGGATTAAGCAGACTGTAGCCTGTAGACCTACCCTGCTCACTCTTATAAATATTTTTTTCTTACATACAGTTTAAGGATCAATTTCAGTTTCCTTATAAGCTTTTGTTTTAAGATAACACAATCATAGAGTCACATATACTTAGTAATGCTGGAACAGAAGAGTGTGCAGGCCACATCCTGTGTGAAAGCTAATGATACATGGGGTTAGGACATTGACTCAGAAAAAGGGTAGAAACTTCTTGATATGGTTATAACTTTAGCACCTCAGTAGTAAGGTGGGGGGAGGGGGATGCTGGCCAGATTATGCTGAGACGGACTTCACAAGTTTACCACAAACGTCATCAAAAGGGCCAGAAATGATGAGTGTGAAAAACATACTGTGTAGAACCATCTGGAAAGAAGTGGGTATATTCATAATATGTCATTAACATGCACAAATTTGCCAGCTTACATGCAATGCATACCCTGAGAATCTGGGGATGAAGGAGCTACGTTTAGACAACAGGGTATACAAAAGTACACTGTTTACAGGGCGTGTACCCCAACTACTCTATCTTTGATCTTCTTTTGTTAGTTAAGATCTTTAGTTTTAAGATACATAAATATTTGTCTTATCGCTCTTAATTCTAGCTCTACCTCCACCCATCCACACCAGTGCTGAGGCACCAGACCTCTCTTTTTATCAGATCAGAAGGAAAGGGTGTGCTTATATTAATCCAAAACATGTAGTATAGATATATCTTAAAATATGCCTGCATTTAAATCATTATCCATTGTATTACCCATTTAATTTGACTTATCCATTTATTCATTTTCTGTTATTACTTATCTGCTTATCATTTTATATTATTTTAGTAAAATCTATAAAAAATCTCTCTCTTTCGTCATTGACATTGAATAGTCCTGTTGTACTTCCTCGGGGACCTTGTAAAAATCTCTGTAGCATGATTCAAGGACTAGAACCTCGATTGACTTCTGATTAAATCCATTGGCAACCCTTTAAACCCTACCCAAACTAACAAAAAACCAAAAATTAGACAACCAATGGGAGTGAGGAGGCTTGAGACATGCATGACAGGAATTTCTTTTTCAGAATTCTAGGTGTTTCCAAGCACCCAGCAGGGAAATTGCTTGGAAAAGGTGTTCGTGTATAGGTTTGTCACTGCCCTGTTAGTGCCTTGAGAATCTGTGTCGGAGCTGTTGAAAATTAGTTTCCTTTGTTGTCTTCTTGACAGAGTTCCAGCAGGATGTTTTTTTTTTTGTTTTTTTTTATTGAGGCTTTTATTTTAAGCAACTTGCCTTGCAAGAGAGAGAAAAGAGGATAACTTTGTTTAAAGTGATATGTGCACTGTAATGGACTTTGCAAGTGGACTAGAGAGAAGTAAAATATATAAATAAGGTAGGTTTAGAAGCTGTGCCTAACAACTTCTGAGGGGGGCATATAATCTGCATGGGTCCTGTATTAGCATGAACACAAAGAACACTGTTAGGTATTAGCATAGTGGGTAATGGTATTTGGGGTTAATCTGATCACAAAACTGCCAATATCTGTAGTTCTACTGAATTGAAATATAAAATACTGTCTTTTGTGAATTGCTACTCTGTGGTTTTTTTTCAAATCTGTCTGGGTTAGTTAAAGGGTAAAAGCTACCTTTAGTTAAAAAAGACTTGTGAGAGAGGCTACAGCATCTTTCAGCCTGAAAGAAGGTGAAGACAGGGGTGGGAGTTTGGTTTGCTTCTTCTGGAGCAATGCTTGAGACAATCTCTGTCTCACCTCCTATTGCCTCCCCTGTCTAATGATAGATCTGGCCATGTTTCTTCTGAGGCCTTTTCATTTAAATAGAAGTAACTGTTTGCAGCTACTTGAGGTTAAGAGCTGAAATCACTAGAGAGAGACAAAGTCTCTCTAAGCTGGAATTACTAGAGAGAAGAAACCCCCTCTCTGAGTTTAAATCACTGAAGAGGAGCAACAGATGAAGGAGCCAGCAGACAGTGAGAGCGACAAGCTGGGCAGTGTGGGTGACCAGTGGGCGGAAGTGGCAGACAGCGGGAGGACCCAAAGGATGGTGAGATCGGCCAGGAGTGAGCTGGGTGGTGTAAGTGACCAGTGGCTGGGGCTGGCAGACACTGGGGGCAGAGCCAAGGGATGGTGCTATTGGATTGAGTGAGTGACCAGCAGTTGGCGTCAGTGGACAACTGGCATGAAAGACACTCCCAACGTACGCTAGGGTTAGTTGGGAACCTAGTTAGCACTGATTCTGCAGACTGGTGCTGATTTTGCTAATGAGTTTACATTGCTGTTATGACATGTGGGATTATGCTGGAAGCCTGATTAGCACTGATTCCCTGGCTCAGTGCTGGTTTTGCCATTAAGTCTTGTATGTTCTCTTATGCAGTGTGGGTTGTTGGGAACTTTGTACTGACTTGCTACATCAGTGCTGATTTCTGTTATTTGGCCTTTTACACTCTGTTTTACTACTATTAATAGTTCTGTTTACTACACTCAGACTCGTGCTTGCAAGTGGGGAAGCCTTACCCCTTAGGGGTGCCCAGGGAACAGTGAAAGATTTCCCAGAAACCTGGGTAGGTGCTTGAGCCAGTTGGTGGTGTTACATTATTGGGAAAACCCTAAGTATAAAACCCAGCCCTTGTTCTGCTAGCCTGCCCTGGCAGAAGGGTTACATAAAGGAAAATACTTTGCAGCAGTATTGGGCCTGATGACCCACACTTTGAGGTGGCAGGGGAGTTAATTTATGTTTTGTTCAGAAGTGTCCAGGCAGTCATAGTGTAACTGTCAGTTTCAAAAGGGATAGCTGTGTTAGTCTAGTCCAATAAAAAACAACAAGGAGTTGTGTGACACTTTCAGACTAACAGATTTATTTTTTGCATCAGCTTTCGTGGGAGAAGATCCCACTTCCTCAGATGCTT